>JAQFVV010012712.1:137986-404365 GCA_028023455.1 Epiperipatus broadwayi
TATATGTAAGGGATATATATATATATATATATATATATATATATATATATATATATATATAAGATAGAAAGAGGTAAGAAACCTGATAGAGTATTAAGTTAGGACCATTTTGACATTTTTTAGAAACAGGGCATATTATGAAATGTGAAGAAAGTATTGAGGTGATCAAGTATTGTAAAAATTATAAAAAGAGAAAAGGGTATGAGATAAGGTATATACAAAAAAATAAAGAGAAATGTATGAATTTAATACAAGGTTCAATAAAGTTCAGATGAAAATGGCATTTAATAAAAATTGGAAAGTATGAAAAAAATCTTTAGGGTTGAGGTTGGTCAATAGAGGGTGTGCTAATGAAATGTGTAAATCACATGACTTTTCAAAATTAATGTAACATCTTGACAAGGTTACATTTTGAATGAAAGTCAATTATATGGAAATAAATATATGATTTAAATATATAGTTGTCTATTAAATTGATTGTGCTTCATATTGATTTCAGGAGAAAGTATATAAAAAAGATAACATAATGGTTTTAAAAGAAATAACCATCAAGTGATATATATATATATATATATAAATGTAAAAGTATAATATCTGTTATAAAAAATATTATATGTAATATATAAACAAACAATTTATCTGTAAAAAAGATTATATTTTAAATTCTTTAGTAGTGCTTTCAATTACACAGTAATCCTTGCCAGCATCAAATGAATTTCAAATTTAAATGTTACATAAATTATAGGTTTACATTTAATATTAATGAAATAAAAATATTAATGGAAGAAAGGAATAATAAAAAGAGAAAAATTAAAAAGGTAATTTTAATAGATAAATACAAAGATAATTTTATTAATAGGCTAGTTGCAAATATGGCCAAACACAGCTTATGTAAATTTACGTAACATTAAAATTTGAAATTCATGTAGAACTTATGAGGATTATTATGTAATTGAAAGTTCTACTAAAGAATTTAAAGATGGGAAACTATCATCCACAATAATCAAAATATAAAATGAAATATAAAAGAAATGAGTATAAGAGATGAGCACAGAACTAACTATAAATTTACCAGCACTACAAAAAAAGCAATTAGCTTTCATCATTATGAATCTCCAGCAATAAATAATAAATCAACATTAAATCTTGGAACTGGATTTGAAGTGCATCTAATAAAGATCAGGCTAATTATTTAGCTTTTTCCAGCTTGGGGCAGATTATTTAGAAAATAATTTAGATGCACAAACTTATAACAATTAAAAATAATGCTGGGATACTAAGACATGCTGATTATCAACAATGCTCTTGCTCCTTAATTTCATTAATGTGATGGTCAACTATAAACTAAATTTCTAAAGAAATAAAAAATAAAATGAAAAGAAGTGCATGGACTTGAAAGGATATCCCTTTTATATCAACCAGGATCAGTATAATCTGGATATCCATAATTTTAAATGTAAACTTCTTTTATATAAGAGACCATTATGCATGAATTCAGCTCAATGATCAAAAGTTCTATAACTGTCACTGTGAAATAGAGATATAATCCTGACATATAATGTTTCAAATTTACTCTAGGATTAATTAAATTTACTGAAATAATTAATAAAATATAAATTTATTAATAAGAATAATATTAAATTACATTCTATACAATACAGCTATATGTATAAATTAAGCTTCTGATTTTGATTAATGCAAAAAAATCCACTATTACATAGTAATGTGCATTCTTCCAAAGTGTAAGCTTGTGGTTAAGACCTGTAGAGATCTTTGCCTTCACATTTTTCAGACACATATTTTTGAAGTTACAGCCTTAGTAAATATTACTTAAACGTGCATATAATAATTTATGAACATATTTAGATTATTATAAATCTATAAATGAAATTTATTTTATATTGCATAATTAAGGTCTATTTAACATATATTTGAGTGAACATGGAAATATATGCATATACTGGTATTTATAAAAAAATCTATGTTCATAAAATTTACACTTACATGTTTATATACAAAAAATAGATAATATAAATCAAAGTTATTAATTAATTCTTTATATCTAATGGTAAGAAAATGTTTTCTTTTTACCTTTAAAGAAAATATATTACTTCTTTGACAGTCCATAAAAGTGTTTTTTTTTTTCAGGTTACTCTCAATTCACTGCAAATATCTTTATAAATACTCCATCAAGTTATTTTGTTGAATATAGAAAGATTTTTGGAGTTTTCATTTTTTAATAAAATATATTGGAAAGCACTCTTCTTTTATTTGAATAAAGTTATTTATTTTTTAAAAAATTGTAATTAAAAAAATTTAACTATCAATTTCAAAAAACTATTTAACATAATATCATTATGATGTTTTTTTTTGTTCAAGATTTCTGCTTTTTTTTTATCTTGTTCTTCACTGAGAATATTTGCTAACTTTTTTTTAGAGTTTATATTTTTGCTCTCAATCTTGTAAGTATCTAAGTATTCATAATATTTAACTAATTAATTTCCCTAATAAAACTATGTATTTAATAATTAGTTCTATTTGACTTTACTATTTATTCTATTTATTGTTGTGCCCATCTGTCCTTTCACTCTGTAGCCCTATATGTTATATTATCTACATATTATTTCTCTGCCTAATATTGCTTTTTTTTGTGATTATATACATATTTTTATCAGTTTGCATATTTAGACATATATTTAATTTTTAATTATTTATATTTATATTTTATTTTAATTATTTTTAATCAACTATTATTATATACAAATTAACATCAGTTATTATTTTAACTGTTAGGCACTTTTCAGCTCTCACATGTCCCATCAAATTATTATTATTTATTTGTTTAATAGTAGATACCTGAGTCATTTTTGAGCTCTAATGTTGGGAGCCAAATATGTAGCAATCATGGGAGATAGTGAGAGTTAGTGCAAAATTTATAACTATCTGGAAAAAAAAAGTTTTTATTGAATATTCTCATGTTAGGCAACAAAAATATAATGGTTAAATACAGATGAGAGAAATATAATTCAATGTCATTTATAAATTACATTAATGGTCAGACTGGGTATTAATTATGAAATTTCATAAACCACAACCATATATCAAAAGCATTAAACCACTCTTATTTATTAAATTTTCATCAAGGCATCATCCCACATGTGGGGAATAGAAAAGTTTCACTATCCTTGAGTATTACTGTTGCTTAACAACAATTAGCTCTGTTGATGAAAAGAAATCCTATCTCATTGGATATTATAATTGGAGTTTCTAAAAATAAACTATATAGTCTACAAACAATATATTCATTCTGCGGTAATAGGTTCACTTATTTTGAATGGTGAGAAATTAAGAGAGAAGAGAATGGAGGCCAGATCATTAAGTAACAAAACCAACATTTATTAAACAATAATAAAATTTATTAACTAATTATAGCTCTAGAAACATTTAAACACACTGTTTAGTTAAATTATTTTCTGGTAATAACAATAAAAATAAAAATGATTAAAATATCTATCTAAATTTCAAATTGTATCAAAAATAAAAATACAGGCAAGTAGTTAAAATTCTTATCATATACTTTGGAGATCATGTACATTAAAGTTTTTCAAAGTCTTTTGTTGAGCTCAACATTTCCCAGTTTCTTTTGGGGTCTTTTTAATTTGTTCAAATTAGCATTATAGAGTTTGTCTCTATAAGTTTTGCTTCTTTTTTTCCTAAAGAGAAATTGTGACTATAATCTTATTCGGTTTGATTTATTAAATTATATTAATTTCATTACAATAGATATAGATGCTCATATTCCATAAGAAACTGTTTTCATTTTAGATATTTTACAAAAAACAAGACCTCTAGCTTGGAGCAAACACTATTCAGCAATGGCAGGTTAAATTTGGCCAAATTTGACTTGTTTTATGAATGTTTACTAAATAACTAGCTAGGAGTAAATTGGGTCCAAATTATTGGACCCACTTGATATATTTAACAATGCATTTTCATTATAACTTTGTGTTGCTTGTTGTTATTCATTGTACAAGGTATGCTAAATCAATAGCTATCAAAATTACCTGGCTTCTTTCTCTGCTATATTAATTTTATTGGATAGTTGTCACAAATATATCTTACACAGACTATAAGCCAGAGTGAAGAAAATGAATAATTAAAGAAAGGTAAAATAAAATATTTAATTATCTTTTTATACATAAACCTGGCCTTTGTCTAAGAATACCTGCCATGCTTTTTTGCTTTATCTTATTTTTTTATTAGCATTATTAACTAAAGGATATAAACAACCTAATCTGATTAAATTTCAATTTCTCTTGATAACAATTTTGAACAAAATTTTTATTTGTTGTTTTAATTATTTTCCATTAATTATGTAATATTAAATAAAAATTAACAAGGCGAAATGTGATAAACCTTTTTTAAAAAATTATATTTTAACCTGGGGAAATATAAAAAATCATTGTTTTAATTACTTTAAACAAAATTATTTCTTCTTTGTTTCCTGTCTTTTTAAAAATAATTTTTTTTTCTAGAAAAAAATAAAATAGATTTTAATTGTTATCTTTTTTTAAATCTGCAAAATGAAAGTAATTCTGTCTTATACTTAAATTGTCTAATTTTCTTTTTCTTTTATTTAAAAACTTTTTTGAAAAAATCCAATAATTCTGTTTTATTATTTTTTATTGCCAAAATAACAATTATTAATATATACTAGCTAACTACATTTACCCACTTTCTTTTTATTTTACTCATGTGGGTGGCATTTTAGCAACATTGCTCCTGTATTGGTCTATGAATAAAATGAATCAATTAAGACTTTTGACATTGATTGATTTTATTTCTATAATAAACTATTAATGATTTTGTCAGATGTGGATTTGGTTAACAATCACTTTGTAATTTTTTAGAATGTCTATCTTGAGAACTCTTGCTTTTATTTATTTTATAGTGGTATCATGGAATACAACCATCCTTCTCTCAGATATTCCTATTATTTTAATATCTCCAAACTTCTTTCTAAGTTTGTTTATTTTGATATGATTAATATTATCTTACGTAGAATGCTATTGTTCTTTACCCATTAATTTTATTAATATCATGCTACTTCTTTGCATGATTTATTTATTTTTCTTTTTGATTAATTATAAAACATTTTTACCATTAAGAATCATATTAGTTTTAAAATGTTTAAGCTTGACTATATGTTAAAGTAATTTGTATATATTTTACTCATTGTTATATCAAAACATGGATTTTATAATAGAGGTCATCACTCTTATTTTTGATAGTAATAAATTATTCACAACAATCATGAAACCACATATTATATTTTTATTTATTACATTTAATGAGTATGTTTTTGGTAGATAAATGAAAAAGCTTAAGCTATTTACTTTTTCAACATCTATCTATAATTATATTGCAAATATAATCCCCCTCCCATTTTATTTGTCTTGCTTTATACACTTTTATACAATATTTAATTTTTTTTAGTTGTATATTTGCATATACTAAAAGTACATTTACTATTTTATTTATAGAAATAAATTATATGTACATAAGATTGCATATAAAAGAATATTAATCATTTAAATTTTGAAATGAAAATTATAGATATTAAAACCTATAAATTAAAAAAAAAGGATTAAAGAAAACGTATACATTGAAACAGAAAAGCCAGTTGTAAACACAAATAATGGTAAAGATTTGATATGTAACTAAATACAGAAATAATAAAAAAGTCAATAAATATATAAGTAGGATAAGCTAATTGTAAGATTTGAAAACAAATAAAGCATATATAAAATTAGACAGCTTTTAAAAATTAGAATGTGTTGTAAGAGATGGCTTACAACTAGCTTATACAAACCTGTCCCAATGTCTTTTTCAATACCTGAATTCAAACCCAGTGGGAGGAAAAATAAATATCTTACATACTTGATTATATAAATGTAATATATACTTTCATAAACATACATGTACACCGATATGTTTGAGAGATTAATGTTTTTTTTATCTATCGTGAGTAAGTAAATAAATCATTTGTTTACAATGTGTGTATATATGTATGTAGATAAACATATGCATAGAAAATAATATGTTCGTTTATTGGTAGAAATTAATTGTTTTCCTATTTGTTTATTCATTTAATTTTATTAATAAATAAAATACTAGTTGACTGATAAAATGGACATAATTAAAGATTAAAATTTATGTGAAGTTTAAAGTCTTGTTAGATGATCGAATTAGAATAATACAAATGAAATAAATATAATAACATTTTGTAAATTGATTTTTTTTGTATCAAGTTTATAGTAGGTTTTTAGCAATCACGTGATGAAAGAGCAGTTCTTTTTACAATTGAAAAGAAAAGCAGATGATGTTAGGGAGAAGAGACGGGGATTTTGAACAGATAGCAACGGAAAAAAATTAAAATATATATTTATTGACATAATAAAATTGTACAGATGAATAATAAAAATACTTTGTTAATGTTGGCTCATCCATTGCTAACATTGGTATGGTAGATGTAAGCCAGAGCCATTCTCTGCACTAGCAGGTTGATATATGAGTAAATATGTACTATTTTGTTGGCATTGCCCACCCCTTTTGACGTTGGCCCAATAATGCTAACATCAGCTGGAATACATGTAGTGTGAAATCAATGCCTCTCTAGTAGAATCCGACATGTTGCAACATAGACTACTTTTTCCACGATACACTACAATGTGGATATATCAGGTCCAAAATTCATGTAGAGTCTGTGGAACATACTAGTAGGCTCCATGAATTATTAAACAAAAATCAAGAGGATATTATCTTGTCCTTGTTTAGAAGAGCTTTGAGCTTATCGCAAAATATAGCATTGGGGTACAGTGTTGGTTGTGTAAACTTTGTCCTGCACCTTGTGTACCAAAAAGCGTGTCAGGAAGATAGATAACCTGATAACTGTAAAATCTCCTGAGGAAAAACAACCCCTGATGTCCAGGATTTTATCCACTGCTATAATGCAGTGTTGGCAGAGATTAAACATTTATTGTTATCCATTGCAAGATGGCCCGCTAGATTCCACCGCAGGCGGTTTCAATGAAGTATCAGCAAGCTCTTTTTTTTTATTAATTTCCTTGCAGATGTTAGGAGGGATATTTAAATCTGAAGTGGGGAGATCCACAGGCAAATCATTTGTAGGATAACTAGTAACCAAATCAGATGGAAGATTAATCTTGAGTTTCTTTTCAGTGGCTCCTTTATGCTTATTGTTAGTTGCATTTGATATTGTGGGTTTAGACTTTTGCCTCAATGGGAATACCATCTCTTCTTCTTCTGAGCTAAGACTAGACACAACCCATGGTTTTTTTTGACTGGTGTTAGGAGTGATGAATGTCTCCATCTCATCTGCAGACCAGGAAGCAGCAGAATCTACCAGTGTTTGGTAAGGAGTGATATTTTCATTAGTCACAGCTATCAGTGTGGCACTAGGACTTGGTGAGATGTTATATTTACCTTGGGTAGAGTTAGGTTTTGGTGTTTCCATCTTTTTTTGGGGTTGGTTTGATCTTGGTCTATATTGTTTTCACCCGCCCTATTACCAGACACTGTGACTGAGCTGAAACCTAGGCCTTCATGCAAATTCCTAGGTTCATTATTGTGGGAATTTTTTGGTTTTGATTCCAATGGCCTTTGATTACTGTTTTGGTTGTAATCCTGATTACTGTTAACTAAGGAGGGCTGATTCCTTTCATGTATTAGGATACTTTTTTTATTTGTATGCTTTAAGTTGAGTTCATCCTGCTGTTCTACATTGTTGTGTTGTGCACTCGGTTGTTTTTAAGCATGTTTCACCTCCGGGACTGAATGAGAAGTCTGTTGTTGCCTACATCTGTGAATGCAACCTTTTTTTTGACCACAAGATGTACATATACGATTCAAACACTCTTTAATCAGGTGTGTTCTTTGTCCACAGTAGAAGCACTGTGGCCTAACCCCTGAAAAAGATAATATCATGGGACAGCCTCTAGCCGACAACACTGTTGGAATATCTGTTGGCACTATTCCCTTTTTTAGGAGCAGTCTAAATGTTGCTTTGTTTGAGAGAATGTTGTTAAATGTTTTGTCAATTGGAAGGTAGGTGAAACTAGTCACCTTGCCAAAGGGTTCCAATATCTCTTGTAAATAAGATTCATCTATTCCTGTAATGCAATCTTTTATTGACCCATTTAAAGTGGATGATCTGTTTACATCTACAATTACTATGATCTTATCATCCAATACTTTAAATTTGCTTTTAAAGTTATTCCTGCCAGCCCAGGTCTTGAATTCGATTGCTATATAGCGTTCATTCGGATGGGTAGAGATTCTATGTATTTCATTTGCAATATTTGCTCTTCTAATTAACTCAAATAAGGCATTGATTGGAAATTTAAACAGAGCACACTTTAGGTCTGTTACCGCTAGTATAATACTCTTATCATTGCTATAGTTAGCCAGAGATTTCAGAAGCATGTTTGGAATAGTCAAGTTAAAATTTGAAACAATAGTATCCATTTGCTCCACTGAAAGTTGATTTAGTGTAATGTTACTTTCAATTGGATCCACTTGAACCAGATCATCTGCATGGTGTGATTGCTGTTCTATCAACTCAAGAATGTCCATTCCCACAGTTTTTTGATTTGCATTGTTGGCTTGGTGATCAGTATTGTGACCTGCAGGAAGCAAGGGTTGGCCATTGCTGGAATGGTTAACCGACCCAGTTTGTTTTATTCCAGCCTGAGCTGCACTAGCATATGACATAGGAAGTGTGATACATTTAGTTTCATCAGCAGGGTTAGTTTGTAGTTTAGTAAGATTTTCATTATTTGTGTGTGTGAGATTTAACAAATTATGATCAAGTTCATCTTGTTTTCCCATCAATAAGATATGTCTTGAAGTGACAGGAGGGGAGACATTATTGTGACAAGTGTTGAGTGGTGGATGACCAGCTATGGCATGAGATACTAATGGATATTCAAACGATTGTGTTTGTAAATTATTTTTATTTGGATAGGGTATTCCCTTGAGCCATCCCATGTTTTTCTAGTGCTGTTATGAAAAATTAAACTGGGAAATGATTCACTATCTATTTGACTATGATTAGATAGTAATTTTGTGCTTGGATGCTTATCATCTGGGCTTAATGCAAGGGGATTTGTATATACAGTTTTATTAGCTTTTGGCTTATATGCGTTTATAATGTTCGTTTTATCTTCTGATGTGGAAGAAAAACAGTCAGCATCATCGGCTAGCACCCTCTGTTCACCAGAAATGGGTTGATTTTGAGTTAGCTGGTATGTTAGTATATTTTGGGGCAGGATTTTATGACTCCAACTGGGGTTGGATTTAGGTGAATTGTGAGACTCCTGGTTATTAAGTTTGGTTTTGCAGCCATTGGCAGTGCCATCCGCCTTCACGTGTACAATTGACATATTCTCAGATATTGATGTATTAAGTATGGAATGGTTTTTTTTTCAACATTATTTCCTTTTTCCTTTTCATTAGATTCCGAATTATTCCTATTATGACCTGATTTATTGAAATTGTCCAATTTACAATCATTTTCCTGACAGTTATGCTCATCGGGAGTCTCAAAATTGATATATAATGTTGGCATAATTACGTTGGTCTCTGTTACGTTAGTTCCAGAGCACGAGATATTGGCATTATCGGAATTGAGATTTATATTTATTTCAACTCTGTTTTCTATTGTGACTTCATTACTATTAATGGGGGTTGCCTCATCAGATAGAACTTTAGTTTTATTTTGTTTTGAAATATTAGGTGCTGTTTCATAATTGCTGACACTGTTTTCAATTATTTCTATATGTTGTGTATCTCCGCTATCGCTATTACATTTATTAAGAGCCTTAGACTTAAGCTTTACGTTCGTATTTTTATTCACACTGTTAATTCTATTGCTTCTACGTTTTGTCACTTCGACTACAGCACCAGTCATATCAAAGCATGGAGAGCAGCAATCTAAAGCGATGCCGTCATTAATTATTTCATTTGACTTTCCGGTGTCCATTTCTAGAGGTTTTTTATCAGTGTATTTTTTTTTTATATCAATACCATTAATATTAATTTTGTAGCAAGTTTTTTTATTAGATTTTTTAAAGAATCCAAGCAACTGTTGTTTCTTTTTATTATGATTCATTTTTTTATACTTGGTAAATGCATTGAAGCTGCTGGCTGTATCATCGCTGACTTTCACAGAACGTTAGCCATGATAGGAGCTAATTTATCTGTAAGTAAATCTTTGATTTCTTTAATTTTGGGGGAGTTTGAACAATTGTAACTTTTAATTAATTTCAGACATTTGTTATAGCTAGTCTTACTATTACATGAGCTTCACATGGAATGTATATAGAGACTATTTGTTTGCTCTTCTGCAATAGGCCTGTTTTACCACAATCAAAGTGCTCAGCATTTCGTGCAGAACCTAGGTTCATGTTATAGTGCGGGCTTGTGGTTACGTTCATATTTATGTTATTTTGCAACTCGTTATTTTTATTTATTTTCCCTAAATTAGTTATATTAGCCATATTTAAGGATTGTCCAAAAGATATATTTTGATGTTGATTCAATGGATTTGGTGCTTCAGTAAGATTGCTATAGCTGGCTGTTTGTATTTCTGCATTAGGCGAATTTCCAATGAAGTCTCTGGAACTAATGTCAACCATTAGATCTTCGATAATGTCTTCAAGAGGTTTTTTCTCTACGACATATTTTATAGTTTTATTTTATTTTTTTTTTATGCAAAGGAAACGGATCCTCTTTTTTGGATCTTGTTAGAATACTCCAAGAACCTTTGTTAGACTTATTTTGTATTTTAATTTTCTCATTACTAGAATGATTTTGCTTTGTAGTTTGGTCTATGTTAGCCGCATTTATGCATGGAACAAATTTTACATTATAATTCAGATTGTGAGTAGCCGAACTCACATCCATTTAGATAAAATAATAGTTTCTGAACTTGTAAATTAAGATCTTCTATAAGTAAATTTCTTTATAATAATATAAATGAAAAGGAAATCTAAAACTACTAAGGATTAACTATTGTCTTTAAAATCATTTTTAGACATAATTAAGATAAATTATAAACTATGGTTGATAATATAAGAAACTTTACAATGTGTTTGGAGTAGAAAACTAATGCTGTTGGGATTTTTCTAGCCAACCTCTAGGCCATTACTTGATTATGAAATCATAAAATCTGTCCTTAGAATGTCTATTTTGAAAAAGAAAATGCTGGTACACAAACATTTTTCCATGGATTTATATGATCAGGAATGCATAAATAAAAATAACAGAGCTGATAAACTGGAATGTTTAGCCATGGACATGGACATAATTCTTTGAATGAATGATTGCTGTAATTTAGATAAACTATATATTGGATTCACGTGATGATTGATTATTATTTTTTTTGGCTTTTGTAATTTTCTAATTGAAAGTATGTATTGTTTTTGTTTTTTTTTATTTTTTTCTAATTCGATCAACTACAACTTAAAGTGAACAAATGGATGGAAAAATCTTTTGTTGATATAAACTCAAAAGGAAATTCTCTTTAATTAATAGATATATATACACTTTTTTTTTTAATAAAGTAAATTTTTAGATTCCTCTAGAAGTCAACAATAACCCATCCAGGTGATCTCATTTCAAGTAAGACTTTTACAGATATAATATTGAGAGTAAGACTTTGAGACAATATACTTATCAATGTTACTAATCTTTTCTTGTAGTTTTATTTATTCTGAATATACGATTAATCCTTCCGAATAAATGGTCTTTAGCTATCATTAATTTCTACCATAACCGTAACCGACATATAGATAAATAGGAGTGGGCAGTTATAATGATAATATATTTAATTTAACGTATAAATACTGTAACAATTATTTTAATGGGTAGTTTTATAAGTAATGAACTTTTATTATGATTTTCCCTATCTTGTGTTATGTATATATTTAATGAATCAGAGAATAATGTTGTATCTAATAGGAGTCGACTATTGCATTTTTATTTCTTGTATGAAGTCACCAAGATGATAAAGAAACCATTATTTTTTTTTATTTTTTATTATAACTAAATATTAATTTATCTTATTATTTCTTGCTTGTAAAGAGTTATCTTTTTTATATATGTTGTTAATAAATTAGTTGTTTAAATCAATCTGATCTCTGTTTGGTCATCACCACCATCACTATGCATTTATACCAACATATGTTCATCATCATCATCACATGATGCTTTTACATTACTATAGGTTTGGTGATGATCATCATCACATTATCAATTTACACTATTATAGGTTTGATGATCATCATTGTCACTAAATATTGCTTTAATAAATAATTGATCATCATCAGTATTTTCCTATAACTATGCTTATACATAAGCCTAATTCATTTAAAATTGAGTAGGTCCATCCCTGAAGAGAGTTGATTGTAAGAACTCCCTGAGTTCGAATTCCGTGGTGTAATGGGAATTAAAAGGGAGATGCATGAATATGCGCTGCTCTAGGTTATATTGAAACATTTTTAAGTAGATTGTGGGATAGTATATTGAAATTGATGTGACTTGGAACTGGGCATTTCATGGTGACATCTGTGGCACCTATTTGAAGGCTCAGATCTGATAGTAGTGAGATGTGCTCCCTTTATTATCTGTCATTGCTCATTCTGAAACGTCTGACACACCCAAATGTGTTGTCAAATCACAAAATTATGATATGACTTGTTGTAGTAGGTTGACACATTTCACCCAAGTTATCCAATTACTTAGTCATATTTGTGTCATCATATGGTGTACATCATGGTCCTGGTATATATGGCACCAGTAACTTTGGGGTGGCGGGTTCCATTATATCTGGCACACAATGTGTTAGGAATGAAGATGTTACAGTTGATAGAAACATCCAAGTGTATTTTCGGACTGGGACTTCTGGGTATGGCTGTCCATTGTATCTGATGCCACAACAGGTTATGGCAGGTAAGGTTAATAGTGTTGTCCCGTTATAGTATATAAATGAATTAAACAAGTAATAAAAAGATTATTGAAAATAACTATGACAAATGTAAATTATATATATATGTATATATATATATATATATTGAAGCAGTTGGATCTGAGTTCGATCCTAGCTTCATGACATCTAGCCATAAGCCCACTTCAAACCCTAGTACTAACCATAAATTTCTGATGCAATGGGGCTTTATATGTCAATCTACGCTAATTTCAATAAAGAATAACTTATTTCATAAATGTGTATTCAAATAACTAGTTTCAGATTTAAATTGATTAATTCTATTAATAAATTCATGATAGAATTATTCATGAATTTATATATTATAACTGCGTGGATTGTGCGTATATATTTGTAAATATTTAAATATATATAATTGTTTGAAAGTTTCATTGCGTCGGGAATGTTTGATTTTATTTTTAAATAATTTGTTAAAGTTTTAATGATTAAAAGCTACATTCTTTCGATAAGCTTTCAGATTTTCCCTTTCCAAAAACAATAGTTAAAGTTTTATTAATTAGAAAAAAAGATAAGGATTTCCTAATTAAAATCATTTTCTGATTTTAAGAATTCATTTTCTAATTAGAAAATGAATTCAAGTTAATGAGTTTGAAAGCCTTATCGAAGGAATGTATCTAAAAACAACCACTAAATATATAAAACATTGATAATGAAAGAAGCACTAGCCTGAAGGCATCAGAGGACAGTATATATAGCTCTGAAAAGTTTGGAGAGGGGAAGCCATCTTTGTTGTAGAGAAGTGCAGTAAACTCGGTGCATTTTAAATAGTGTTTCGATTATGGTGAAGGGCTAGAACATCAGGAATCTGGCTACGGTTCCTGAAGCCCTTTGAGAATCTTCAATGAAGCTGCTAAATTCTTTCCAGACAAATCATGCTGCCAAAATCAAATAAAATGCTGTTCAAGTAATCAACTAAATGCGTGCCTACATTTTTACCAACTCGGACGTGTAACCTAAGGAACCAGCCCAGAAGAAATGGGTAATATATTTCCATAATGAACCTTAAACTTTCTGGCCAGTTCTGAACTTTACTTTACACTCCCTTTAAGAGCTCTTTTCATTCTATAAATGTAATAATCTCTGTGTAATAATCTCTGTGTAAACTTACTTTTATTTATGCTATTATATCATAATTCTCTCAACTTCTAGTCTTTAAATTTAACTTTCCTTTCTCACGATGGCAGTTCATTTATTTTATTATGTATATTTATTGAGTAAATTTATTAATGTTGTTATTTTTAATTATATGCCAATAATCCTTCAACTCGATGATCTCCTTCGTTTCCTTTGCCTTATACAAGTAATATAAGATTAATTCTGATAGTTAATTCTCACCCATTAGAACTAGATTTATACAGTTCGATCAATCATCGAGTCGAAAGAAATTATTAAATGATTGCTATTTTTATCATTGGCTAATAATAAATTATTAGCTCTGTTTCTAATTTATGCCACCACTATTTCCTCGTTTCACTAATATTTATTTATTTATTCATATATAATCTTAAAATGTTTTTTGCAAAGGGCCGATAAAGGAATCAAATAAATATATTCTCATTCAACTTGGTTATTTTCTATTAAGATTCAGGAAGGGCACGATGATTGGGGCATAATTAATATGATTTACAAATACTTTAAAATAATGTTAGTTAAAAGCTCATTTGACTTTAATCCATTTGATCAAGTCATCACGTAGAGCATTCTATAATTGGGTTTTATTTTCCAAACGGTGACTATCAAGTCATTATCTTCAACATTGCTAGTGTAGGGCTTTCGTTCGTTTCGCAGGCTTGTCAGTGATATTTCTGATATTTTCATTACCGAGGAAAAAAGCACTTCCTCCCCCCACTTATATTATATTTGGAACACCAAAGGTTCATGGTTACAACTCGGCCTGGCTTTCCCATGTTCACGTCTACTTAAAGGGCATAAGACTTGTCATATGCAAGCTGCCATACTACTTTTAAATCACTGACCAGCTATTATCTTTCATGTTCATTTTACTTTATAGCTCATAAGTCATCAGCACTATTACCTCTCTGTTCCAGTAAAGTCCGCTCTGATGCTCGTAATTCGTGATGAAGTGATTTCAATAAAAGTCGAACAAATTCTCCATTATATCTCAAAATAAGTTTTCTAATAAAGATTAAAGTTATGCCCTAAATACGTATCTTGCTCTTCGTGAATGGATTTGTGAATGTGAAAATAAATATCACATTCTTTTGTATAAAATTAGAGTAATAATTTCCTTTACTAATGAATACCTTTATCTGCCTTTATTTTCTTGTCAGGGGCATAGACATAGAATTCCAATATTGCATACTACTCATTGGCATATAATAAGGACCGCCACTCTTATCATAATCATAAACTTTGTTTAAGGACTAGAATTAATTCATATAATCATTATTTAAAATTCAAACAAAATAAACTATTATTATTAAATATTTTCTAAACACACTTGGTTTCTTAGTTTCTTAATTATCTTATTCAATAATTATTTTTAATGTTAATGCTCGCTGTCTGTGTTGGCAACCCGAACATATACATATGATTCGATTTAAAAGTATCTTAAGTTAATTAATTATCCGATATTAGTGTCAGTTCAGGGGTCTCTAATCCTCACCAACCATTGAGCTAGTTTCTTGGCGCATAGCACTGTGCCATCGATTTAGATTTCTACTAATCTGAGCTGGTGAGTTGGGTTTGAATTCAGTTTGGTTCATCTGAGTTTGAATCCGACTTGCATTTAGGTGGTAGTGTTTTTTCGACTGGTACAATATATATATAAGAATTATTTTAGTTTTATAAAATACAATGTAAATTTACTTGAATTACTTTTTGTTATTATTATTGTATTTATGTAAGCATAAGTTATGAATATAGATCTTATTTTTATAGGAATAAATCTTGGAAATGGCCATAGAAATTAGTCATAAAGTAGGGGGAAATGGAAACTAATTTATTGTACATATGTAAATAAAAATGAAATTTGATTTATAAATTAAAACAACATTTATAAAGAAAAAATATATGGAATTTTATTTACATATTGAAACTAATGGATAATTTTGAAAAAAAAAAAGAAGTGGGGTAGATATTAATGGGTTCATTTATTAAATTAAGTTAGTTATTCTACTCTGCTGTGATTTGGCAATAGTATTATGATGTTGGTTATGTATAAGTCTGTTCTGAAGATCACTTTATTCTCTCTATTATTGGTATTGCTTCTGACTGTCACTACCATTATAAATAGCTGTACTTTTCTGATTTATAGTTAAATATTCTGTCAAGATTCCTGTTTACTCTTATAGATTATAGTCTGTTTCTAATTGTAATGTTATCTCAGTTATTTTTAACTTTAAATGTGAAGACACATTTGAGAAAAGATTTATTTTTTCTTTATTAATAATCAAATTATTCCTTTTTTATTTTAGAAATAATTACTCTTTATCCCAATTTAAAATAAAAACATGATTTTATGTATAACTGTAATTGAATTACATGCGAAAATAAGTCAAAAGCTTTATTTTAAATATCCACCTTTGCTTTATAAAGTAAACTACCACATAAAAAATAAGCAATTAGAATTGGTTTTTATGGGGGAAAATAATTCATTAGTTTAAATTCAAAGTATAAAAAAAAATTTAAAAAGATAAAGCTTATATTGAAAAAAATGTTCGTTAATAAGTAGGTATTTTATTTATCATATTATTTTAAAGAAGTACTAAACTGTAGATAAATATATTTAAAAACATCTTGATAGCTATAATTTAAGAGAAAATATATAACTTTACTATTGCTAATTGCCATTTTGATTCTTAAGTAATACATGTTATTTTCTGAATCATGATTCATTGATTTAAAAAAAGTATGAAATTGTCAAGCGTTCGTAGCCAAGAGGTGAGCGCAGCAGCCTTGCAAGCAAGCAGTTGCTTGCAGACAGTTGTTGCGGCTTCATTTCCCAGCCGATGCTTTGACATATGGAAAAAAAAAATCTAAACACAATGCTCATTTTAAAATTAAATAAAAAATTAACTAACACAATGTATACTTTATGTTCAATTATTAAATTTTTTTATTTTTGTAAATTCTAGCTATTAACACTTTGATTTTTTTTTTTTTTTGCAGCATTGTTAAGTTCGTTTTTTTTTTAAATCATTTTTTTACTTTTACATAAATTTAATGAAATCAAATAAAATATAATTAAATAAATGTTATGTATAGTAACATGCCATATTTTTAATAAATGTAAATTATTAAATCTTTTTTTTTCTCTTTTTTATGTTTACAATAAAACTGAATACTGCTTTGAATAAGTCACAAACAAATTATAAAATTATTGGTTTAATATTGAAAAATAAATAATATTTTAAACTTACATTTAATAACCATTTACCATATAAAGTTGATTAGTAGCTGCATATTGTATGAAATCATTGTTCCTTAAAAATAACTTACAACTATGATTACTAATATTTGTATGAATTTTAATCCATAAAACTAATTGAATGAATATAGATTAGTTAATATACACATTGTAACGATCCGGAGAATAGCACTTAACATATCTGGACTACGGGCGCCATCTAGGCATTTGAATCTAGAAAAATTTATAGAGTAGGCAGATACGTAAGTCAAAAAAAAAATTTTTTGAAATATTTTGGTTCCGGTCGTTAGCCCATGTCACTAGCTCAGTGGAATAGCAGAGATTAAATAATATAATATCTTATCTAATTATATTTCAATATTAAAAAAAATGAATAAAATAAGCCACTGCCAGTAATTAACATACAAACATTTATTTATGCACATATATATAAGATTTAAAATTATTTTAGTATTAGTTTTACATTTTAACATGTAACATTATTTTTAACTTTACCTTAGATTTTAATTTACATTTTAATTTCTATTATATTATAAGTTTACATTTTAATTAAGTTCGCACAGATGGGATTATAAAAGCTTGTTTTAATATGTTGCTATAAATCGGTTACATCGATTACACGGTTAAAAACATTTCAAAGTAAACATAAATGATCAAAATATAAAATCATTGATACTAACAATTGCAGAGGGAAATTTATAAGTAGCCCAATAGTATTCACCATAAGATACTTGCATTGTCACCAATGACTAAAAAGACATCCAAATAAATACATTTTAGATACTCACCGTAAGGTATCATTATTTATCGAATGTCTATATATTTTGATCAAATATGAAAACCCAAAACATACTTAACCGATAACCAATCCATGCAAGCGTCTATAAACAACTTAGATTTAATGCATTTTTATTTAGGGTCGAGTATGAATAGACTACATAAATTTGCATTTGAAAATAAAACATTCTATCCCCATTTAACCTTAGGCTAAAATTCGCAGTCAAACTGGCATCAATTCATCTGATACATCGATGTATTCAATGTAATACGGAATACGGCAGCACCAAAAAGATTAAGAGAAGACATTGACTCTCATCAGATAGGAATATTACATCTATCTAACGAGAAGAACAATAAAAAAAAAACTCCATAGAAAGGAACTGCGTTCTTCGTCTTATAATTCCTTCCATAGGCAAACGAGTGAGTGCGGCGTATATATAAACGATTCTTCCAGTAGCGAATCTCCGACTACATCTACTAACTACATCAATATATCCAATCCATTGACCCAATTTAACAACGACACAAATAACCTAAGATTACCCTCCCCTAATATAACTTTACAAATCTATACAGCCATTCACGCCCGACTTAAGTTTAACATTTATATAATTAATTTAACGAAAAACAAAAATCATGATAAAACTTAAAGAACAAAAATAAATAATATAAATGGAAATGATTTTACATAAATAAGAAAAAAAATACATCAAATAACACTATTAATAAATTAAGTTGGTCAGATAGGATAATATTGCAATCATTTAAATATGGAAAGTTTTAATTTAATGTTCATTATTCATAAAGTTCTTACGGTTTAAAACAGTTCATCTTTATCCATTGCTTGCCATGAATGTGAATTCCCACGCCGTCCTAAGATTGGTATTCTGTTGGCCGATTTATTTATCCATCCGGAGGTTTTTGCTTTAACTGGTCCTCAATGTAGAAAAACGATAGTTCATTTCTCTTTCTTTCCTAGCAAAACTGAAGGGATTGAATCGTGCGTCTTTTTCAATCCCTTCTCCTTCACTTCCGCACTAACACATATCGTAATTAATCATAATCACTCCCTAATAATTTCCAAACTTGTCCTTTTATATTACTTTGAAAGATTGACTTAACATTACGTCATCGATGTGATGATCCTTTATCGTTGAGGTCCAATTTCTCAATGGATTTATTTCATTTGCTAAAAGTTTCTATTGTTTTCCTATCTGACCGATGATTTTACATTTAAATGCCCAAGGCTGGTATACATTTGACTAATTAAATTTATCATTTCCATTTCTGATTAATTAACCTGTTTTCCAAATCAAAGATATATTTACAGATAAATTTAAAGATATAATTTTATCTCCAAATCTTTTTAAAATTTAGTTTTAAAATACTTTTTCTTTAATAAAGTTTTATTTTAATAATTTTTCATTATCTGTGCGATTTAATATATACCAGTTTAAGATGATATTTAATTTCAATTTTTAATTCTTAAAGAAAATTTTTAAATGCGAACTTTTTAATTTACTTTCATGTTTAATAAATAATAAAAAAAAACAATGTAACGAACGTCTGTGCTCGTTACAACATTTTGCAATTAAACATTAATACACCTTGTTGTTGTAGTCCCTACCTAGCATGAGAGTGGTGATGTGAAAATTACATTACAGAAATATTATTCATTATTAGATAATTTCTAGTCTAATGAATGACTAATAAAAAATATTATTACTGTTCTGAA
Source organism: Epiperipatus broadwayi (assembly GCA_028023455.1). Lineage (NCBI taxonomy): Eukaryota > Metazoa > Onychophora > Udeonychophora > Euonychophora > Peripatidae > Epiperipatus > Epiperipatus broadwayi. Next base: position 157,979 of record JAQFVV010012712.1, read on the forward strand.
TAAAACTAATGTGTTTTTTATTTTTATTTTTTAATAGTTAAAGAAGAAAAGCTTCTTTACTTTGGATATGGCATAAAAAAAAACACTGAATGTTTTGTAAAGTTACTGGGTGAATATCAAATGAAGTGTATAACTCTAATATATTTTTTCATCATTTTACTTTCAAAAAATGTAGCTTTGATGGAAACTATATCTTATGTCAACATTGATCTTACAAAATGACTACCATTTTTGAATGCTATCTTGAAAAATTGACAGTTGTTTTATAAAAAATACTTTGGATTTTTTGTTAAAGATCATAATAGTAAATAATTTATAAATCAAAGTAATAGATACAAATTGATGATGGTTATTATGGTAAATCCTCCCATAAAACTCCATTAGTAACCAGAATAAAGAAGTATAATCATATATTTGTGATTACAAATAAAACAACTTTGCTGTTTTATATCTAATTAAAATATAAAAACTGTATAATTTAAATAAAAAAAGAAATATTTAAGAGAAATCTTTTAGATAGTACAACTCTTTAAGCATATATTATTTTTATCATTATGAATAAAATATATAATTAAAAAGATGGATAAAAGCCTAAAATCCGGGCAAAGCCGCTTGGAGTGTTGATGCTAGACAAAATCAATGAAATATAATGTTACCGGGCCGCCGCAACTTTTTTTTTTTTTAGACAACAAGGTTTTTTTTTTTCTAATATTGATTAAATGAATAATTTTTATTTCATTTAGAACATGATTTCTTTATTATTAAACAAATTTTAATATTCATTTTCGTCACTTTTTGTGGGTTTTTTGGAACCTGACTGACATTTTTTCAACAAATTTTGCTAATTGTATTTTTTACTTTTTATCATTTGAAAAATTCGGACCGTTTCACGACATCAAAAAATTTGTTTGAATCCCACCGCCGAAAAAATAGAATACAATTATTTGCGACTTGTTTAGAACTTAATTTTACCTTTCTTTTTTTTTTTTTTTGGCTTGACTAAATGGTTTTTCTTATTATTATTAATTTTACTTTTTTTTAAAAAACACAACTTGTTTTCACTTTCATTTAGATTATGTTTGAATTAGCCTTTTTTGGAGGGGGGGGGCTACTACAAGAAACAGCTTTTTGAGCGGGGGATGGGGGGGTTGTACTGTTATTATTAACAAAAAGGCAACAAAAATAGTCTTGCGTTGTTAGCCGAGAGGTATCGCAGCCGCCATGCAAGCAAGTAGTTGGTTGCAGACGGTTGTGGGTTCGCGTCCCGGCCGATGCTATGACATATGAAAATAGTCAATTATTTTAACAGCGCTAAAAAAATAGAATCAACTTTGGGACTTGTTTCAAATTTTGATTTCTTTTTGGTTGACGTAATTGTTTTTCTTAATATTAAATCAAAATTTACTTTTGTGTTTTTGCCGATTAAAAAATTGTATTCAAACACCCACACACTCAGAAAAAGAATTGTAACCAAAAAGTCAAGAATTTACCTTTTTTTCTTTTTTTTAAACAACTTTTTCTCACTTTTTACTTTGATTTCTATTTCGTTCGAATTACCTTTTTTTTTTTTTTTTTTTAGCCTTCTACAATAAACTGCTTGTGGGGGTGGAGGTATTTCATAATTTGTTATTCTTAACAAAAAGTCAACCAAAGTCGTCATTTATTTTAACACCGCTTCAAAAAATTGAATCCAAATACTTGTCAATTTCTAATGAAATAAAAAACAACATAAAATGACACAAACTTTGGACTTTTTACAATTATTTATTCGATTTTATTGCTGTAATAAAAAGTGGACATTACGTGTGCCTGACAAAAAAAAAAAAACACAATCTCACACACTTTCTGTACTCGGAAATTCTGAAGAAAAGTTTCAAAATTGCACGTGCATCTCAGACCTTTTAGTGGTCTCAAATACTTTCCCCACGCTGAAACATGACTTAGCACATGAGCTTTGTCGAAGCTTGTTCGAACATACACTTTGCCAATTTTTTACATATTAACCTTTTTTTCAGGAAGGGTGGGGACCATATGACAAATATTAATAATTAACAACATTTTTTAAATCAAAATGACATTACTCTATTACGGAGATTTGAAAAAGTCGTACCGCCTTGAAATTTAAACACCCTCAAGCGATATGGCAATCAGCTATGAATACAACGAATACGCGTAAATAGCTTCGAAGCACAAAACAGGTTGTAATATTTTTGTGCATGTCATGTAAAGCAGCCTAGCTCAATGGGTTAATACACATACATAAATGTTGTATTAGCCTATAAGGCCGCGGCCGCCGTAAACAGCATTTTTATGTGTTTTGACATGTAAACAATGCCCCAAGCAGCCATGCCCAGATTTCAGGATTTTATCAAAAAATCAAATAATTAAATATTTCAGATATTATGTAATAATCAAGCAGAAAAATGGTTTAGGTTTGATCAATGAGATTTTACAGTTTTATATTAAATACTTTATTGTTACAAAGAACTATTTTTCATATCAATATTTGAATAAATAGTTCATTCTAGTTCATAATCATATATAGAAATCTTGATTAATAAATGGATACTAGATGACAATGATAGTTTTAATTCCCCAGACATTTTTTTTATAAATTATCCTTCACTAGTGAGAAATATTAGATATGCAACAACACATCCGGAAACTATTTTCACATATTTTTTAATATTGATATATATATAGAGGTGAAAGTTTAATGTTTCTCAATGATGATGGATAATAATAAAAACCTGTAGGGAGATATGCATATAATGCTATCTTGTACTACTCATGATTATTCAAATTGTTCTGGAATAATGTAAATAATGTTAATTTTGTTATGAATGTAGATATATTATTTATCAATATCTTATCAAAAACCAATACATCTGATATGGTTTTCATTAAAGATGAAAATAATAGCAGTTAATTAATTATACATAGATTGAATTAATTTTAATTTTAAATCACCTGATTTGTTATATTTTGCAGTAATTTCACTTCAAAATGAAAGTTTAAATTTGTGAAATTAGAATTGACTTTAAACTTCAATGTCTGCAACAGGTATATGATAGCACAAAATAATTTTATATGCCTTAATTTCATAGAATGTTTTTAATTGAACAGGTAGTTAATCATCATAGTAGTTTTTTAGGTGTGTCTGTATTTTTCAATAATCAAATTAGCTTGATTTTTTTTCACATAGTGTAAGTTTTGGATCACTCTTTGGAGTTCAGCAGTATCTCTTACAATTTGAAGCCTAAACGTAAGTAATTTTATGACACCATTTTTTGTCATTTATGGTAGTTATTTTTACTATTTTCTTTATACAAAAAATTATAATATTTGTTATTTGTACAAATAATGCTTGCAATAATAATAATTAAATTTATTTATGGTAATAACAGATAATTTCCTTCCTACAAAACAGCAACCAACAGAACCTGGTTAACAATTATATTCTAAATAAAAGTAATTTTATTTCTCTATTTTTGTAACCTATGGGTCTATTTTCCTTACTTTTTCATATAATATTTTAATAGTGTAGTAAATAATGCTTATAATAAATAAAATAAAATATATTTCATTACAGTAACTGATTATATTTTTATTAGAAGAAAATAAACATCTGATCCCAGATAGAAGCTGCATTTTTATGATCTACTGTTATATATATTTTATTTTTAGTACAAATGTTATAATATTTATTGGATATAATAAAAAAAAACAAATTTGGAGCCTTAATTATGTCTTAAAATAATACTTTTCTAATGAGATGCTATCTGATACTAGTAGGAGTATTTACATTGTAAAATCACATTGTAGCCATTGGGTTGAGAGTTAATACCAATTTAAATTACAATTCCTAAGTTTAATATTTCACATGTATAGTGTTTTTAAAATATAAAATTTAATTCTTTTTTTAAATTAGTTTTAATAAATTTCATCAAATTACTTTCTTGGATGGATTACTAAACCTAAAATTATATTTTATTGTTAAAATCAAAAGTAAAAAAATATTTATTATTTACATTTTTTTTTTAAAAAAAAACAAGTGTATTGCTAAGGTACATTTATATCTGTATTAATCTATTTGTATATAATAATGATGGCTTAATAAATTTTATAAGTCAAATTGCTCAAGCATATCACAAAACAACAGTGATGGATATTACATCATTAATAAACAAGATATTTAACAACCTGTAGCATTAAGGAAAAACCCTTTGCTTACATTCTTTTCTTTTTGATGTGTGTTCTTTTCATATAAATATTGCTTATTTTAGAAAATATTTTCTTTTGATAAACATTTATCTTATATAAACAGAGGGGGGGGGAGAATGTAATGCTTAGAAAGGTCTTTATTAAAAGATACAACATTAGTCTACTCTTCAGAGGCAAGCTAAAGTTTAAGTTGAAGCTTAATACCAACCCAAAATGCAATTAATATTATACCCCAGAAAATTTATTTTGCTTTCACTGGAAAATTTCAAAATACAGACTCAAATTTAAGTAAATATATACATGTGTACCTGAAGTGTAGTATAAAATCTTATGGATAAAAACAATAATATTGTTAAGAAAATTAAGATGTGATACAAATGTTTAAATGACTAGATAGTTATATATTGTGGAGTGTCAAAATTTAAACTTCTTACACTTCTATTACTATATCTCAACAATATCATTATATATTAGAGTCATTTTTACTTATGTTTTCATGATCTGTAATAAATTTGTGTAGTGCTTACATATATTTCAGTCTCTGGGGAATATATTGCCTCACAATGGATCAAATAATCATTATTATCAAGATGAAATTATGATAATAACATTGGATAAATCCTTCAGAGAATAATATTTAGTGATTTGTGATATTTTATATACAAGTTGCTAGAGACCTAGGCTACAGAATAGGGTGTTGTGATAACTCTCTAAAAGTGAATTAAGATACTAAATACTTTTGGATACAATTATATTAGTGATTTATTGTAGGAATGAATATTAAGCAATATGTTTGTATCATTATTAATGCATAGATATTGGATAGTCTAATGAATTATGGAATTTAAAGTTCATCTATACTATCGATATTGAATATCTCATCAACTTTACCAATTATTAAGCTTCACTTTAATTTTTATTATATGTTTATTTGGAGGAACATTTAATGCATATATGTTTGATAAAGAATAAATGTTTAGATACACACAAAATTAAAGGATTAGATACATACACAATTAGAGGAAAATCATAATAATTATTTAAAATTGTAATTAACCAATAATTTAATTTTCTTTGAATTACTTATTTAGATTTTTTTTAGTATTATTATAATTGTAAATCGCAATAAACTGTGAGTTCTTAAAAAATATGTGTTTGATAAATACATGTAACTATAGATTTTCTTCTTATTATGAAAATTAAGTCTGTTGTTTTACACCATTATAATTATTTACATTTGTATAATTATTGCATATTGAGTTTATTCATTGGTATCTCATTAATTTTATTTATTATTTTTATTATTAATTTAAAAAGAAGTCCTGAATTTTACTTATGTCAATTAATTAAGGAGTAATAATTACAATCGTATTATAAGGGATTTGGATAAACAAACTTTAATTAAGATGCAGTCCAAACATTATAATTTTATACCCATTTTAGCTAATTAATAAGTGTATCATTACCTTTAAATTTTTATCATGTCCACAGAGTTGGCATTCCTTATTGTTTTATATCTATTTTAAGATTGTATTGATGTAGATTATGGACTTGAGAAACTAAGTGTATGAAGTCTTTTCATTTAACATATTTTAATCTTTTACAAATTTTGATTAAATTAATATTTAGTAAAGTCTCTGTCTCTTGGGCATCATACCTTTACATGTCCCATATTACAAAAAAATCAAGTCAGATGTCACATGACCTATTTTAACAAGCTTGTATTTTATATATTTAGTTAAAAAGTTTGATAAAGTAGTTTTTGTTTTAGTTACAATGGGCTCCTTGTAAATGCAGAGTAATATTACAATTTTTCAGGCAACTAAAAAATTTTCCAAGCAATCATAAGTTGTTGGGTTGTTGTTTTATTTTTCAGATATAAAACTTTAAGTTAACACAATTAAAAAGTTAATTTTGGCTATAAATTTGTAATTAATTATTTTTAGCTAACATAGTGATTCTCATTCTGAGGTACATAAACCCACATATGTACAAACATATACCAAGTGATTAATGTAATATAGTACATTTCATATAATCCATGGTTATATACATAGTGTCTTTTGAGTTTTGAATAAATTTACCTTATCCGTTTGCTTCATTATTTAATTTATTTTAATATTTTATTTAAAATTATTTAATACATTGTACAGGCTTAATACCTGCATTTATACATGTTATGTATGTGGTATTCGAACTAAGACTTTTACATGAGCCACAACTAAAATGATTTAATACAAATTTGATATAATAGTAATTACAAATTTTTCCAATATATAAGGTACTATACTAATCCTATACAAATACCTTGGTCAGATTATTAATACAGAGGGAAACATAATGGATGAAATTAATCATAGAATTAAACTTGTTTGGAGTGCTTTTGGTATAAATAACTTGATACTAAAAGGAAATATGCCTATGTGTTTGAAAAGGAACGTTTTTAACAAATGTGTTTTACCAGTTCTTACTTATGGAACTGAGACTTGGACACTTAATAGAAGAGCAATACAGAGACTCCAGACCACTCAAAGAAGTATGGAGAGATGCATGTTGGAAGTAACAAGAAGAGATCGAAAACACAATGTATGGGTAAAAGAACAAACAGTTGTTACTGACCTCACTGAAAAAATTAAAAGATTGAAGTGGAGTTGGGCTGGATATATTGCTAGAAGATGTGATAATAGATGGACAATTGAAATTTTAAACTGGATTCCAAGAGATTGCAAAAGACCCAGAAAAAGGCCCCATGTGAGATGGATGGATGAAATAAAAAAGTGTGCAGGGGTGATGTGGAGAAGAAAAACTAAAGATCAGAGAAGATGGATTAAACCTGGGGAGACCTTCATCTTGCAGTGGATTGATAATGGTTGATAATGATGATGATGATGACTAATCACCAATCTCATATAATTTTTAAAGTACATTTCTAAAACCATATACTTCATTCATATTTAGAATCATTTACAATAAGCTTGAGTAATTAATGAACAGCAAATAGTATAGCACTTTAAAATTTCTGCTAGATTTATAAATGCATAGTTCAACTAATTGGGAGAGAGGAAAATTATAACATTACACTAATGAATGTTCATAAATTACTTAATCTCACAATAGATGGCTCTTAAATAAAAATATTTAATTTTATGAAATGAATTATATGCAAGTGAAAAAGATTTGAAACTACTGAATTAGAAGATAAAAACAAAAATGTCAATATTACATATGCCTAATAAACAATAGCTGACTATCCTGGTAAAAATGATATCTTATTTATAGTTCTTCTGTGGATAATGCAGAAGTGGCTTTTATGCATATATATATATATAATTTGAAAATTGTACCCATTAATAACTTAAAAGATTTTTTAAATTTTAATTGTCATTTATTATTCATATTCTCTTCAATAGTGGTTAAAATGTTGGCTATTTCTTTGTTTCGCTATTAATTATTTCATACTAAGCTTCTTCTCGTTGTATACGGATTAAAAACATATTTTTTCTTATTACTGAACTATCATTAATTCATGAAATTACTATAAAAGTTTGTTAACAGTTAAAATATAGTTAATCTTTTACTTAATGGAGGAAAAATGTCAGTGTAATTATTATATTTACCACCACATGGATTAAAGAACATTATTCTCTAGAAAAATAAACATTCAATGGATATAGCATTAAAGCAATCTCATTTTACATTTTAATACTTTTAATCTATATGAGATTTTAATATGCTTTGTAATGATTTTAAAATGTAAATAAGGTTACTTCACTTTATTAATGAAAACATAGATGCATAGACATCTTTTAGATGTACAATCAATCTCTCTCTTTTTGTTTTATAACACATACTGAGATTCCACCCCAGGTTTATTTTTAAATATTAACGCAGAAATAAATAAATAAATAAAAAATACACACATTATATATATATGATGGAATTAAAATATATATATATAATGTTAATTCAACTGCGTTTTTTTATCATTGAAAATATCTATCTATAAAGATATTTTTGATATAGCATCTTTTTGTTTTGATTGATTAGTTTTAAATTACCGCAAGTAAATAAATAAAAAACAAATTCATATTACTTGCATAAGCCAATAAAATAGTGTTTATAACTAGTAGGAGGTAAAATTTTACCATGGATTATATCACATATCAAAAAATCTTACCCTATAAGATCTGAATGGTCATTAAAAAGTGATCATTTTATTTTTTTTGGCAGCACAGGAAAAAGGTACTCATTTCCGTTGTTTTACATTTAATTTGAGTGATCTATTTATAAACATATCTTCTAAAAACACCTCTATTATATTTACCAGGAGTTTTCTGATAATAAAATATGTGATAAAATGTTGAACTATTTCCGTAATTTATCATTAAATTTTGAATGTCTACAAAATTTTGAACTTTATTTATTTTTTCAAATACAAACAACTTATTAGTTATAATACACAAATAAACAATACAGGTTAGTAATTACACAACGTTTTGAGTAGTATTATTCTCCACCCTACATAAGGTGTTGCAGGTCTGACCAATGACAATATTAGAATAGAAGTCTAACTTACACAAACAATGTTTAGAGTAGTATTATTCTCCATATTCTTCAGGTGTTTCTGGCCTGATGAGAGAAAATAATAGCACAGAAGCCAACTTACACAAACATCATTTCAAATAGTATCGTTTTTCACTTTTCTTCAAATGTTGCTGGTCTGACCCAGTAATAATATTAGTATAGAAGTTCAACTTCTATGCTAATATTGTCACAGGTCAAACCAGCAACAACAGAAGAATGGAGAATAATACAACTCAGAACATAGTATGATTACTAACATGTGTTACCTATTTAAATGTTATTACTAACAAGTTGTTTGTATTTGAAAAGTTTAAATAAAGTTTAAAAGTTTCTAGGCATTTAATATTTAATAGTAGATGATGGAAATAGTCTAACATATTAACACAAAGCCTCTATAATATATATATATATATGTGTGTGTGTGTGTGTGTGTATGTGAAAATTAATTCAATTATTTTCATGGATAAAATAAATTGATAAAAACATTCATGGATATAGTTTCTAATTATCCTGATTACACTTAAAAATGCATGAATAGAAAGGTTGCTGATCAATTTCCCTGCTATGCTGGCTGAGTTTAACCAAGCATGTTTCTATCAACATTCCCAGAGACAAATTAATGGAAATATAAAATATAGCAAACATTACCACATGATTGTAATGATCCTTTTGCATTTTCTACAAATCAATTTTACTTAATTGCCACAGGTAATATGATAGAAAAAGTTTCATTGAGCTTGAATAGCATAGCAGAACAAAACAACATATTTTAGACCTTTGGCAAACCTGTTCAAGATATTTTTCATTTAAATACATGGAGTTTTCTATGAAGCAATGATAACAAATCATATATACATATATATTGAAACAGACAGATCGAAGAATCGATCTTAGTTTCATGGTTGTCATTTAAGAATGGTAATTCTAAACCACTATTTACCCGCAATGAGACTTTTTCTATTCCAAGCCACATAAATTTTAAGTTACTTATTTTGTGTTTGTTTAAAAAGACTTTAATGTAAAGAGTATGTGTATAAATGTCACAAATCATGATAAATAACATTCGTGTGTGTGTGGTTTGTGGATTTATATTAGCTCAATTTAAAGTTTCAATTTGTATATTTTCTTTAAATTTTAATTTTGCAAATTATACAAAGTCATTTAAAAATCTGATCAAAAGTCACATTCCTTTGATCATATTTTTAATCAAAATCTTACTTGTACAAATGTATAGGATAATTAGTTTGTACTTCGATAAATTAAGATAATGAATTTATATTTTTGTATTCACAATTCATTAATTGTTTTTCAATTTAGAATCATGTATTAAATTTAAAATAAATGAAAACCAACAATAAATGAGAAAAAAATCTTATCAAGAAACAAATGCTATTGTATAGTCAAAATTAGATATTGCTGGAGGCCAGGAAATCAAAGGAGGAGTCATGAACAAAAACTAGCAGAAGGTCAACCGTAGCCATCTGAGATATAATATGACACTCTAACTTTTCTTCTGTGCTTGGATCTCTCAACTACACAAATGTTGTCAGAAAATCACTTCAACTGTTATTAAGAAGTTCCCTAACTGCAATCATGAAGGTAAGTCCAACTGATCCCTGTTCTGCCAATTTAAATCTTTCATACCCTGATCTTAATGTTTTCTGCTTCATCTTCCAAATTCCAACATTTAAATTAACCATGCCATTTAAAAATTCAAAATCCCCCTTCTTCATACATATCACCCAAAAAAAGCCGACAAAAAATTAATTTTTTAATGAACTTTTAACTTTCCTCTCATAATAATTTTATATTTAATCTGTAAACCTAATTAATTCATTAAATTTCTTTTTTCCATTTAAAATTTACACTAAAACCTGTCATAAATCCCTTCTCTAATATTTTGTGCTCTAGTCTTTAGAGATAATTATTAATATTTGTGCCTTCTAATAATCCATTTTGAATACATTTATATTTTTACTATTATTTATTTTACAAACAAACGATGCCAATAATAATATTTCTCAACTCTAATTAAGTCATAAAGTTTATCTCATAATATTTATTATACTCAGTTTAAAGTAATTTTCTTTTATCGAACTAAAAATTTTTCATTTATATTGAGTTGAGAAATATTCAAATATTTTTTTTCTTTTACTTCATTATAATATTTTAATCTATACTCCAAATCTCAAATACTTAAAATAGTCTAAAATTTTATTATAATTTTTTTATATATTATTAGAGTAAGAATAATAAGTGAATATTTTATTCTATTATACCTTCCGAACAATCTGGAGTTATGGGTTTCAGAGTGAAATAATTAATTGTTACTTTTTATTTTGATTTCATTTTTATTGAATAGTTATATCACTGTTCTAAAATGTTACGAGAAAAGGTTTTATATAATTTGTTTTAAAATCCACTTCCGATCACTCTTCCTCATGTTACTGTGCAATGCCTTTACCTTCCCTAAGTTGCATCTGTTTTACTACCACATGGAGAGAAGAAATTCTTCTCCAGGTAATCTCTTGGATCACGGGTTCAAAAATGATCCCCTGGTTGTAGTTCCCGGATCTACTTGGGGGCATTAGATTGTCAAATCAACGCCCGTATTCTGTCAACACCAAGTTATTATTTTAGTATACCTTAATCCCAACCATCATACATCTATATATATTATATTTATATATAAACCCCCCATTTACCGCCCAATTGAACTAAAAAAAACAACAAAAAACTATAAATATTTTAAGGCCAATACTCGATCCAACAACCTGACAACCATTTAAACACAAAAATCAGATGTAACATACAACCGATAATAACACAATTTAAAAACATAGAGAGTTTTACTACCAAATAATATTACTCAACTTCAATAATTTATTAAAATACAACCTAATTTTGTCTCTCTCATTATTACTCCAAACAGTCAATCACCGCGTCGTACGACAACTAAATATATACATTAAATTATTACACCAATATCCCGACTAAAGGACAGAAAAGCGATTGTGGATTTGTCGTGTTTTCGAGGCAGAAAAAACCCCATGATCACGCAGCAGGGTTGGTTAATTTGTTTATTTTAATTTTTCCAAACTTTATGACGCGTATTATATATATATATATATATATATATAACAAGTTATAAATTTTGTAATTTGCTTTTAAGCTTGCATTTAAATAATCACTAGCTGAAGCTTACCAATAGCTCTAAACAAGCTTTGTTTTTGTAAGTACCAAAAAAGAAAGAATTCAAAATCTCTCATTGATCTTACCTCCAGACCAATTGGTTTTGAGATTATGGCTCACCTAGTTTCTAAAGACCCAAACCTTTACTGAGGTGAGCCATCGGAAATATTATTTTGCTGTATAGAAGATTTTTCCAAAATTATCTTGCAGACTTCTAATTGTTAAAAAAAATTTTCCTGCAGAATGTCACAACCATATGCCATGAAGAATTTTCTCAACATCATGCTGTGCTAAAACAACTTAAAGACAAGCCCCAGATCCCAAATCATTCTTGCAAAATCATGTCTTAAGAGCTCAAACTGAAACTGATTCCTAATATTACCTACAGCCTCCAGAACAGAAAATGGAAACCTAAAGTCTTTGCTGGAACTATCCAGTAAAATGAACTGTGTACTTTCTGAAAGACATCAATCATTCTTAACCTTATACCTCAAGGGTAACATGTTTTTTTATTCTTTCCAGGGTTTAAAGTCTTACCTTAATCTTAAAAAGTAATCTATTTTTTTTATATCTTTTGTCTGTTAAATTTAAATATTTTGAATATTTATTCTATGTGTTATATGGTGTATTTATAATATGTTGGAATCCTAGTTTCAATGCTCCATGTTTGTTTTGAATTTATTTGTCAGAGCATGTATGGAGAATATTTTGTAAAGCTATTTACATTTATAATTAGATCACTTGCTTAATAAATGCTTGGGTAGTCATAAATAATTTTCTGATTACTTACATGTCTCCTATTAAGACTTTTAGTTATTTTATAGCAGCTTAAGTTTGGCCAATCATTTGGTTAGTGATTCATCAGTTATACATTTCCGTTTTCCCTTAATTCAGAGATTTGATTGTCTTTTTGTTTATTTAAAAATTACCTACACTGAAGTATTTTCTGAGATTTCTATATACATTAAATTGGAGATTTAAGTTTTCTCCCATTCTACAATTCATACTTCGTCGTATTTTTATATATTTATTTTTCTTGCATTGTAATCAATCATGAAATCTTCAACATGGTTGACCATGCAGTAGTTCTGCAGACAATATGATGTCATTAGTCAATATTTAGTGATCACTCATCCATGCTGGTTTTGTTGATTTATGCAAGAAACATTCATTTGTCATTTGTTTTAAAACTTTGTGAATAAGTAAACCAGAGTTGCTTTGGTGAATCTTCAGCTGAAAGAAAATTCTTTCATCACTTATTAAAACTCTATTAGAAAATTAGTCTGTCTGACAGAGCTTTGATGTTTTATTTTTGTTCATACACCATTGATAGAAATTAATAAAAACTACATCTATTATAAAGAAACCTCTGTACTTGAAAAAAATTTATATTAATTTTAATAAACTATAAACTTAATAAATTTTGAAATTATTTTAACCAATTTTTGTCCTAGCTTTATTTTCTCAATTGTCTGAATAATATTATTGAGCTCTTTCTCTCTCTGGGTGTGGTCAGTGAAAATCATCATCATCTTTAACTTTGACCATGGTAAATAATTTTTCCATGTGATTTGATGTGGTGTGATGTGATGTATTGTGGCTTCCCCTTAAACGAAGTCAAGAATATCTCAGCAATTATGCCCAGTTAAACCTGTTAGCCACTTTATTTTCCATTCCTCAATCTAAGTTTTCCAATATTCTTCTCCATTTCATTTCCATAACATAATCTTTGTGAACTCTATGGCCTTTATATCTAACTGCTTCTTATCTTTTCCCAATCCCAGCATAAAAATCAATAATCGACTTTCTGTATAATCACTTTTTTCATATTTATTCTTCCATGATCAAAAGAAATTAATAACCATCCATTACAATATATATAGTAGTATTATTATGTTTCTGTAAGAATATTTTATAAAATATCAACTGGCTTTTTTTTAACATGGTGAATGTTAAAATAAAGTGTTTGTTGAAATAATAAAAGTCTGCTTTTAATCTTTTAAATCTATCCTTGTGTGTCACACAATTAAAAATTAGTTCCTACTAAATGAATTAATTTATTTGATTCCAAATTTACTTTTTAGGCTCCATGCATTTAACTGAAGTTGAAAAGAATTAAATTATATATTTTAATAGAGTATGGTTTGCCTCTAGGTTTATGGGCAGTTATTTGATAAGTATGCAAGGGGTGCCATAGAATCTATGGATGTGTTAGCCTACAATAAATCAAAATATTTCTGCAGAAACTAATGAGAAATGGGTCTTATTGCAAATTGTAATCTCTGTGAGAAATCAGAAATTATGGTTGTTGTTTGCATTAGATTGCGTACATAGTGAAAATTTAGTCTGACCATTATTATCATCTACAAGGGTCCCCAACCCTATGCCTGCGGGCACCATGGCGCCCGCAGACCATTTTACATGTGCCCACCACTATCTGAACATGATAAAAAATTATTTATCTGATACCAATAAATTTCATTTTTAAAATTTATTATACATTATTGTATTAAATTGTAATCAAATTGTAGGGCATACTATACTTCTACAGCGTAAAAATATAAACGTTAATTATAAGTTAAAATTTTATTTTTGAAATAATTATTTTTTATACATTATGTGTATTAACAATATCCAACTATAAATTTACATTGAAAAAATAAATGGTGCCCCCCCACCTGGTTAAAAAAATAAATCGTGCCTGCCACTTGGACGGTATTATAAAATGTGCTCTTAAGTGCAAAAAGGTTGGGGACCCCTGATCTACAACAATTATAATCAGTAGTAAAATAATTACTTTGCACCTGCCTTAGGCAGGTAACCATTGTTTCATAGATTATATCTGGATGGAGTAGACTGTTACAATATACACATATCAAAATAAAATTTGGAAGGAGTGAAAATGGATACTCTGGTAACTAAAAACAAATTACAAATTATTTATTATACGGTTTAATGTTAATTATTTCATTTAAATTGAAATTCAGATGGAATGATATGGAAAAAATAAGATGAAATTGGGGCAGATAAATAAATAATTTCATTTATTTTGTTTTTCATAATTATATTTTATAAATTATCTTCCTGTGGATTAAACTCAGCTCTTTAATATCTATTTTTCAGTAAACCTTTTATTAATTTGGAAATATAATAAAGCACATTTATCAAAAAAAGAACATATCAAACTAATGATCCATTTTATTCTTCTTTTAGTCTGCCACCTTAAGAATGGATAAAATAATTAAAAACGACTATAAATCTATATTTTCATTATTAGTGTTTCCAGAAACAAAAACACCTTTTAATTTATTTATATTACTCAAATAATATCAGGTGAGATTCATCTTAAATGTTGGAATAATAATAGCAGAACATCCAAAAACTTCAAAGCAAATACAAACATATATATGTATGGTAAAAGTAAAAACATCCATTTGATAGCTCTTTAAGGCAAAATCCTCTCTATTACAGAGTGACATTAAAAGAAAAAAAATTTCTTGCCAGGCTTGCCAATTCTGGGTGATAAGAATTTGAAGTTTTGTTTTTTATTCATATCTATTTACTACTAAACAGTGTAATATATATATATATATATATATATATATATATATATATATATATATATATATATATATATATATATATATATATATATATTAAACCACTAAAAACTTTTAGATTTTATTAGACTGTTTTCAGGATTTCAATTGTAAACATACTTGTTTAAAATATCCTTTTACTTATAAAAAATATAGTTGAAGGCAGTATTTTACTTGGAATTTTATATTATTTATTAATATACCAAACTAATATTTTATTAGCTTAAATTTGTAATTCTTATAGTATTTTAATTATCTGTAAAATCTGATTGGTCAGTCCGTTTTTTAATCAAAATATCACATGATCACAAGTTAGAAACTAGTCTGGGCTATTGTATAAAATGGTACTCAATACAGATTTTATAAACAAATCTTTTTTGCATACATTGATTATAAAGGCTTGCATTTGGTGGCACTACTATATGGAGAGTTTTGCTATTCTCTTTTTCTAATATTTGCAGAATGATGTAGACAATTTAAAGTTAATTTTTATGAGTTTGCTATTCAAACTTGTGACTATTATAAAATAAAGTATTGACTTTTAGAATTCATTCTTTTTATAGATTATTATTATTTAAATTTTCTAAGAAATAATGTATGATAAAAACATAGTATGATTATTTGTCATTATGGAAGTTTTATATTGACATTGTCATTATCACTTTATGCAATCTTATAGTTTCTTTACCTAGATTTTTTATTTTTTGACTATTTCTTATCTATATGAGTTCAAATCAATGCTTTATGAAAGCACAAATCAGCTCTAAAATTTCTAACTAAATCTAAATTAGAATCCTATACGACTGATCTTCAACTAAGCAAAAGAAAAATAACAACCAAATCTACTATTATATGTGAAAATAGTATGTTTTGGATTGTAATTATATAAGCAATAAGGTAAAGGGTGAAAATAATAATAATAAATATGGTAATCATAGAAAAATAAAAATTAATTATTATGAACTGAAAGGTTTTTCAATATGAAATGATAAAGATAAAAATTTGTTTAAAACATCTTCTTCCTGGTCTAATCTGGGCATGATCTTTAGGTATATGGCTCTCGACTAAATTTTTGTTAATATGATCTTTGAAAAACCTTATAGAAAATACATAATAATGATATTAGGGGATAATTGTTTGGACCAGTGTTAGATTTTTTCAGTTTTTAAAATTGCAATAGTTTTTATTTTTATTCCAAGTTTTTGGAATAGTTTATATATGAATAATCTTACTGAATACAATGATGTTTTGGATTTAGGCTTAAATTTTTTAGAAATATGTATGCTATCGGCTCCTGTGGCTTTTTCTGGTTTAAGACAATCAAGAGAATCTTCATGCTCATATCAATTTTACATATATTATCAGACTGATATTTACACAAAATAGTGAAAGTCATGGTTATAATTCTGTTTTAATGATTCTTTTCTCATTTTATCAACCATGGGTTCAAAAGTATGGCACATAAGACTAGCCATTTCACTAAAAGAATCATTATGTATTATTATTAGAATTAAGATTTTCCTAAAAAAACATTTACATCAGCATTAAACAATTAATTTGTAGATTTTGAAATATTCTTAAAGTTATACAAAACTAATACACTATATGTGCAAACCAGACTTTATATTGATAAATTCCTGATTAAGACAACAAATGATGATATTACATAATAAATAAATTGTTTACTATATCTATCTTTATCATATACAATTTCTGAATATGATAACCTTCTGTAATTATTTGCACTTTTAATTTTTAAAAGATTCATTATTTTACTTAATGAGCATTTATGAAAGTACACATTTTACATAAACGTTTTAACATGCTTTCTTTATGTGTGTGTGTATATATATATGTAAAATAAATAAAATGTCCGTTGATTAAAAACAAAATTGTAATTATAATTGAAATAATAAATTTAACGGTTTACAAAGCATTACAAACAAACCTTAAATCCGTATATATATATATATTACTATTCAGGTTCACTATTGTACTTGAATTTTGATAATAACAAATTGGCATGCAAATGTGTATCATGGATAGAGAATGACTACAGTATAATAATAATCAGAATCATAATAAAAAACACTTCATTTAAAGTACAAGGATAAAAATCAAAGCCAAAAAGGGGGGGGGGGGGATATAAGTTTTTAAAACTCTTCCAGATATTTTTATAACATAAAATTATTATCAGTTGCCGTACTTTTTTTTATATTTAAAAAGATAATTATAGAAAAGTTCATTAATTATAATTCATAATATCTCTGAATAAGTTCAATCACCAAGGACAAAATTTAAAGAAACCTTCTAGTTAAATACAAAGAAAATTCATTTGCTTGTTCCTTGATAAAAGAAGCCCTGAAACTTTGTACAACTTTTGAGCTCAATAAAAGATTGCTGTTAAGACCTAATAATCAGCAAGATAAACTTACTAGAGCTAAACTTTTTCGCTTTATTATATATTTAATCTCAGTCAGTAACGTTTGTAATTAAGTATTCTTATATTTATTTATTTGTTATTTATGATACTTTATTAGTTAATATGCTTTTATGTTATTTATTTATTTTTCTTTATCATTTTAAATATATTTTAAATATATATACACCAGTATTTTTTGCTTTACATTATTCATTTGAGAACAAAATTTGGCAATTGAATAAAACATTTATGTTCTGTCTTCCATGAGAATGCTTAAGCATAACTGAGTAACGAATCATAATTTTTTTTTTATTACGTATTATATCAATTATTCAATAATTATGTTTCTTACAAATAAAAAAAGTATAAAATTGAAATATGACATAAATATACAATCACCGATACATACATATAGAACATTTTATTACTTCATTTGCAGGTACAAATGACGTCAATAGTTACAATTATAAACATTTCAACAGATAAATATCAGGTAAACTTTCATTTTGGATTATGATATAACAAATTTCTCAGTAATGCATTCATAAAAGTTGTACATGTTATCTAACAACTATAGAAATTGTACTGTTAATAAAAAAGTTTTATAGATATGTGTGTTGAAAGTCACATGTAAAATTTTATTAACATTATTCAACATTAACAGTCTTTCAAAAACAGCCCCATCAATTTTTATAAATCAAACTGCAAATAATTGAATAGAACTATAACGTATCATTTTTCATATAGAATCAGAATTTTGATTCAATAGATTGTTTTAATAATGCATTGATAAAGCATCTACTTACTGTCTAATAATAATAATAATAATAATAATAATAATAATAATCATTATTATCATCATCATCATCATCATCATCATTATTATTATTATTATTATTATTATTAATTATCATCATCATCATTATCATTATTATTATTACTACTACCACTACTACTACTATTACTACTACTACTACTACTACTACTACTATTATTATTATTATTATTATTATTATTATTATTATTATTATTATAGCATGTGCCAGCTGGCTTGTAATATCTACACGAAAGTCTGAGTCGAAAGCGGCCGAAAAATGAAAAAAAAAATACTAAAGTAATATTAAAATGATGTGATATCAAAAAAGAATAACAACAGACGGAGAAAAAAACTTTTTTCTACATCAAACAAGTAAGTAAAACTTTTTATTTATTAAAATAAAATTCGAGATGCTTTTAAAAACATGGTGTCTGAGCAAAAAAGTATTCATCAGAATAACGCCAAAATAAATTATAATAATTCTAACACAATTAACGCACAAAAAATGCATGAAAACGTTAAAACCTATGCCAACATTATACAACTTGATCAGAAAACAGTGGCTATCAAAAGCAATGAAACTCCATCACAAGCACCAAGATTTAAAAAACCAACTCAAATATATATTGACACTTTAAATTTACAAGCTAACAGCAACCTAGAGCCTTCATTAAACACCTGGACTCAGGAAGAGCTCAAAATAATTAATAAAAGCTTTAATAACACAATACTCAATAAACTTTTCAATACTTTAAAAAAAATTTCAAAAAATCACTAATAATAGCTGCAACAGACAGAAATCTAACATTGTATAAATTCCTCAGAGATTAGCTATATAATTTCTAACGGAAATCAAAATCTGGAACACAATCTCTAGGATAGGGCAGCATCGAAACTCTAGATATCTGGCAATGCAATATTTTGATGAATACCAGAAGCCAGATTTCAAACAAAAATTAAAACAGTGGGAAATTATACTTTCATTATCATTGATAAAAATCTACAAAACTACATAACAGGTAACATTAAAAACATATTTTTTTATATACGATAACTGACTTTCAAAATCTGATGCAGCCATTTTGAAAAAAAATCTATTTAAAACCTATATATATATATATATCACTGATACCCCCACCTCAGTCTGAAGTAATAGCTTTAATTTTAAAATAAGAATACATGACAACATAACTCCAAAAAATATTCCCACACAAATTGTTGATCAGCAGGCAATTCTCAACCTTTATATAAGAGGACTCAAGCCACAGTGCTTTAAATGTAGAGAGTATGATCATCTATTCACTAATTGTGATTTAAAACAGAACACTGAAAATCAAACAGACAAAAGCCACTTGCAACCAACAAAGAGTTCAAACCAATTAATGGAATTAAATAATGAAGAAAATAAAAATCAAGAGAAATCAAATAAAAACCAACTACAAGTACAAATAGATAAAAATATAAATGAAACATAAAAAGTGATAGATCTATTGAATAGGAAAATAATTAGAGAACAAATAAAACAAAAAAAAACCACAGAAAAAAAAACATTAAATCACCAAATCCAAAATACAGGACAAACATGTGATGAAATAGAACTGAGAGATAAAAACAAACAACAAAAGGAACATAGTGATATAAATAAAACAGTTAAAAAACACCAGCAACAAATAATACTAAGAATATGAAATAATATAATAGATGATAGGTAATCACATCATGCCTACAATAAATTGTCCAACAAATACCAAAATAAACAGACAACGAGGATGTCCACCCAAAGCCAAAAACATAGACAAATTATAAAAGTCAAAATAGAAGAAAACTAATTTGAACCTCCATTCAGGCATGCTCAGATGGAGATATAACTGAAGCATGGTCAGTTTAAGATATAACTAAAGATGTTCTAGACCAAAGCTATAAAGACACACAAAAACAACAAGTAATATTGAATCAAGCAATACAACCAGACACATTCACAATATAAATTATTAATGAAAATTAAAATTGGAGCTATTAACACAAGAGCACTAAACTTAACTACAAAAATCAATAAATTAAAACAATGGATTATAAATACACATAATCAGACTATTGAAAATGAAGATATATGCCATATCACAAACATATCCAGAAAACTATCTAAGCAAAGAAGGATTATGTGCATGATCAAGATAATCCTCAACTCCATCTGCTGGCATAGGTCTCATCATTGCTAATAACTGTTTATTCACATCTTTCAAAATACTCTTCAGAGATTCAAATCTACTTATTACAACATTCAACCATAAAATTATAACAATTAATATTATCTTTGTATATATGCCACTACAAGATGACAAAATTAATACAACAATATCTAACATCAACTCAATGTTAGCTACAACAGCAAATCCATCAATTTTAATTGGTGACTGTAATACAACATATCAAAAATTCATAAACAAATGGCTATACAAAATCTCAATACCACTAATGAGCACTGAAGGCTTTCTACCAGCCAACTCAATATCTTTCCACAATGGTTGACACTCTTCACTCATAGATCTATGCTTCCACTCTCGAATGCTCCACCATCTCATAACTCTAAAGCCAACCCCATCAGCATTCTCTGAACCATTCAGGGCAAATAATCACAATAAATCTTACCCAAATACAAGCATTAATACTATCACTAACAAGAACAGTAAGAGTTTTACTCCCAAAAAACACATTGGAATTCATACTTTCAGAAACATATATTGTAATGGTCAGAAAACGTGTGACTCATAAACATAGTGCAGAATTCGACCACCATACAGAACAGCAGCACCATTGAGTAGTGAAGCCACCTGTGGTACTGAGTTCGAACATAATTTATTGGTTCCACAATACAATCCATGAAACAATGCATCTGATGCGACATTAGTAAATATTTCCTTAGGCACGGTGATCAGGGATATGCAAGAGACTCATGATTTTATTCTCGAGTTAGCCAATAACCAAACTAATATTGATTAAACATTCATATTTACATAATCGAGGAAATATTATATAGAATGGGTATCGAATAAATGAAACGTAACTGCAGACGTATAGTTTAAAATTATTTATTAATACATTTTAATAAAACAATCTAATAATATTTTATGGACTAACAGCTTCAGTAGCAGGATTTGCGACATGATTATATTTTAAAGAATACATTTATTTATTTAGACATTATTTTATATTGAGGATTTCAGTAGCAGTATTTTCGATACTGTAATGTTTACAAAAGGAATACATTTATTTGAAGGCGTAATCTAGCTACCTAAAATTCTCGAGTAAGTATTTCTAATGCATGCCTGGAGGGATTTATACCTTTGCAATGCAAGAGTCTAAAGTATGGGTTATAAGAGTAATGGGCAGACATTTATTTATTTAATTAAAATATTTATTTATAACTAAGAGCAAACATTTATTTGAGAGTGATTTATGAAGATAATGCAGAGGCGGAGTGATATATAGAATAGTAAAACTAAGTAAAGGAACACGTGGTACGCTTTAGAAAGGCGATATGGAATGGCAGTATATCGAAACTGCAATGTCGTGAATGAATTTATAAGAATGTCAGGCTGGTCTCTGCCATCGGCCTGACGAAGTAAGGCGTCACATAAGCATACCCAGGGACAAGTGGTCCGTGTCGCAGTTTTTCCGGCTGGCTGCATGACATTGTCAAGTTCTACAGGAGCACCCATTATGCCCGCTTGTGTAGGACGACTGGGGTTAATTTCAACCCTGAAGAATCCGGAAATTTCATGGTGGAATGGGTCATCGCATCTCTAAAACATAACACATGTATACTGTATAAACGATTATGATGAGATTTAAATAGGTTTCTGACTTGGCCCTACATTACCAACATTTACTCAAGAACTCTGGCGACTCTTAAAGAAATGAGATTTTCTAGAATTATTCATTAGATTTAATAAATACAAAATATATATAAACTGGGAGTTATTACAACTAATATGCCAGCCATTTGCGAAGTAGTAGACCCTGCATTACAATAAATGATGCACTGAATGCGTGTCGATTTATATGAAAGTAAAATTATTTAGGAAAGTAAATATTAATGAAAATTGGACACGCATTCATTGTTTTAAGCGATCATAGATTTAAACTTTGAAATTTGAGACAATTATGAGCATGCAATAATTAAATAATAACTATAGATAAAAATGTAGATTATAGAAATATGCACCCAAGAAAGCTAGAGTGAGGTAAGCTAGATTATTAGAGAAATTTACACATTAAGTTAATTATTCAGTTTTAGTTATACATATGGTAGTTTTTACATTTTATAATTTAGATAAGTACTATGAAAAAGGGCTATAGCATATTATGAGAGTACTCTAGAGTTTGAACACAGACAGGTACCTGTTTTATAAGAAGTTTTCTGATTCCATTAGTTTAGCAAAAAAAAAGTTCACGAGTGGCAATACTTTCTTGTATTTAGATATTCATTTAATTTCATGGCAGCAGCAGCTTTCTCATTCATTTCAGGCAGCAGATCTTCATGGTGAATTTATGATGGGCAATGGAAAGTTCAGCATCCGATAGGCCATCTCCCGATGGAGAATAATCTAGGTGCTTTACTCGGTCAGACCTTGGCAGGAACAAATTATTTTATTATTTTTGGAGACTCTCAGTGATCGAGAGCAAAGCTAAAGTTTAAGTGAATGTCTCCAGCAAGTCTAAGATGGCCTCTCTTTTTTATCTTGATCTTTCACATTTTTGTTAAGATATTTTTAGGTTCTACTTAATCTGCCCTGAGGATAATCAACGCATTTTGTTGGTTTTTAATTAAAGAAAGCTGCCGTTCTATTGTTTACATTTTACATTTACTAATTATACTTTGGGGAATTTTTCTTTAATTAATCTAATATCTATCACTGACCGATGCTTTTCAATTTCAAAGACAAAAAGGGAACATAAGATTATTTTAACTTTTAATTAAATATTACATCAGATATTTTTAGAATTATTATTAAATGAAATTTAAACAAAGCAATAAATACGAACTTTATAATGCAAAATAAATGATTAAAATTATACAAAATTATATAAAAGAAATCTAAATTATATTATTTTATCCCTATTTATTGCGTTTAATTTGAGATCGAAATGTGTGCGTGTTTATGCTGAATTCTACATATATTTATACATTTTTAATATTGTTACACACACAATTCGATATCAAAAAGTTTAAATTTGGGCGGGATAGACCGGTCAGTGAGAGACGACAGAAAAAGGTGAAACTTAAGATTCGAATACGAATCTTACTGTTTCATTTCCCCGTACTTCCCGTGAACAATTAAGGGAAAACAAAGGAGGCAAGAAAGAGAAAAAAAAATTTACATTACATAATTGAAAGATGAAAAGAAAAAAAATTATTATTGTTTTTACAGATATTGAAATAGAGAAAGCAGAGATTACATGAAGCAACGAACAATTTATATACCCGGATCTAGATGTTATAGTTGAGTTAAAATGGCCTAATTTGGCCGTGTCTGGTTAAAATCATAGAAATAATTAGTTAAACTGAATATATATATATAAAACAAAATTCTTAGAATAGGATTAGTTAGTATAATATAAAAAAAAATTTTAAGAGTAATAGTAATTAAAACAATAATATATATAATAAAATTTCTATCTAAAACCCTATTTGACTAAAGTACAATCTATTCAACCAAGTTCATTATATCAAGTTCATTTTAATATTCTCATATACGTTTAATCCATCCTAAGAGTCTAATATTTTTACAACCCCGGGTCAGGTGGATAATACCTACATAGTTTGAGATTACGGGCATTGTATGTCCCTTTTATGGTATCTCCATCTTTTAATAAATATGCATTTGGGCCACATGTGCGATCAATTATAAAGGGTCCCCGGTACAAAGGAAAGAACTTTTTATATATTCTTTTATCTCGGTTACTTTGTTGAGAGTTCCATACCCAAACATAGTTCCCGACCTGGAAATGTTGGCTTCTCCGATCTGCTCGTAATTTCCGTTCTGCCCTTTCTGTAAGGCAGCGGTGTGCCTTGCATCTGTCAGTTTCAATATTGATTTCACGTTCATCCATGGGTAATGGTGTCTTAATCAGTAATGAGTCTGCTTTACCAAAATGCAAACATGTTGGCGTCATGCCAGTGGCCGTATTGATGGTTCCATTGATATATTGAAAAATCTTTTCAGTTTGATTTACCCAGCTTCTGTGATTTTGGTGAACATGGGTCCTAAATAGTCGGTTTATTTCCCTCATAACCCGTTCACATGGGTTAGACTGAGGATTTCAAATTGAGGTCAGAATATGTTTAACGTTCTGCTGCCTCAACCAAGTCTTCCATTCCTGAGATGTAAAGGCCGGTCCGTGGTCCGAGAGGATGGTGGTCAGTTTTCCAATCTTGATGAATTGACACTATTGTAACACTCGAATTGCGCAACAGGAATCTGCTCACATCACAGGATAGGCCCAAGCATATTTTGAGAATAGATCATAAGTTACAAGTAAGTAACGGAATCTACGGTAGGATGGCAATGGGCCATAGCACCTACTCCACTAAAGTTTCTATTTGGTGGTTTATCTCTTGCACAAATAGCACATTTCTTGAGGGTATCCATCATATCTTCATATAAGCTTTGGCCAGTGAAATTGTCGTCTTATAGCTTCTTCTGTTTTTCTAGGGCCATAGTGCCCTACTAAACCATGCATATACATGATGAGACATTTTCTGAGGTCAGGTGGTACCAAGATTTTCCAGTAAATTTTATCGCCCACAATCTGCTGCTGCAGCAACCCATTTCTTATCCGGTATAGCTTCTTTCCTCGAGGTGTTGAGCAGCCTTGTATTGGATTTCCTTGCTGTTGTACAATTTGGATCAGCTTTTTATATAGCGGCTGCTGCTCTTGCCAATGTTGAAGGTTCCTTAACTTGTGTTCCATCTCCTGGTCCAATACCATTGCTGCAATTACCAATGGCTGATCACTTATTATGGGGTTGTGTGGCTCCAGTTCTATAGGATGTCGACTTAATATATCAGCCACTGTATTTTCAGGCCCAGGGCAGTAGACAACTTTATAATGAAATCTTTGAAGTGAAAGACTCCATCTGATGAGGCGGTCATTGTTCAGGTAACTTTTATTTAGGAATTCGAGACACCAGTGGTCAGTAATGATAATCACTTCTGAACCCAGCAACATCTGCTTGAACTTATTGCATGACCACATGATTGCTAGTGTCTCTTGTTCCATCACTGTGTAGTTCTTTTCGGCTCCTTTGAGAGTACGGCTGCTAAAATATAGTATTTGGTGTTGGCCTTCTTGGTTGACTTGAAATAGAACCACGCCCAATCCCTTCTGACTGCTATCAGTCTGCAAATAAAAAAAACGGGTAAAATCTGGGTAGTGTAACATCACAGTCTCTAAAAATCTTCTCTTTACTTGACTGAAGTCTTCTTCATGGCTCTTCATCCATTCCCATTGGTGGTGAGGTCTTATCAATTCTACTAGTGATGATGTATCTTTGGCAAAATGGGGGTAAAACTTGTGATAGTAATTGCAAAGGCCCAGAAATGATCGAACTTGTTTTTGGTTCGTGGTCCTAGGGAAATTTTCAATAGCTGCGACCTTGTCAGGGTAAGCCCTAATTCCTTGACCATTTACAATATGGCCTAAAAAGGAAATTTCCCTCAATGCGAAAAAACTTTTTTTTAAATTAACAGTTATATTTTTCTGGGTGCTCTCATCGAAAAATTGTTTTAAATCCTCCAGATGTTCTGCAATGTCTCTAGATGCAACTACTACATCGTCTACATAACATATCAATTTTTTTTAATCTTTCTGACAATACTTGGTCCAAATACCTCATGAGGCCAGCCCTGCTATTTATCAGCCCAAAAGGTACTCTTTTAAACATGTGGGTTTGCCCATTGTATCTGAACGCGGTATATTTTCGATCCTGAGGGTGGAGAGCCATTTGCCAGTAACTGGCAGTTAGGTCAAGGGTAGAGAAAATATTCTTAGCAGTCAACTTGATAAATGTTTCTTGGATGTGTGGTGGGATGTCCCGCTCAGGTACAGTAATGTTGTTTAATGTCCTAGCACCGAGACACAATCGTATGGTTCCATCTTTCTTTTTGATTACGACTAACCGGTTATTATAGGGTGATGACCCCTTTTCAATTACGCCCCAGTCAATCATCTGCTTAATTTGAGCATTCACCTCTTCTTGATACTGAAATGGGATAGGGTATGTGCAGGTCTGGAAATGCGTCTCTTCTTTTACTCGTATCCGATGGACGTAATCACAAATTTCACCTGGGACCTGAGAAAATATTGTACGATTTTCCGTAAATAATTTTTGTAACTGGAATTGGTCCTCTACCTTGTCTAATGATGATCCCATAATTTTCTCTTGGATATCCTCATCAGGAATGGCCTCCAGACATCTTAATTGGATTTCTTCAGTTTGTTTATTTGTATCAAAACTAATCTGCTCCTGCTGGAAAGTTAGTATCTTTTTTTTATAGTTCAGGATACATTCATGTTGGGTTAAGAAGTCGGAGCCAATTATCACGTCCTGAATTAGTCCTTTTATCACTAAGAAGGTGTGTCCTGCATTGGCTTCTCCTATCAATATTTCCAACCAGACTTGATAGTTTTCAGTTCTGGTCATCCTCCCATCAGCCAGCTTCATTTGGATTGGGTGAGCGGGGAGCCTGGATATGAGTCCATGTTTTTTGTAATTTGTTAACCACTCTCTAGAAACACAGGAAATCTGGCTGCCTGTGTCAAGAAGAATTTGTGCAACTGAGGCCCCGATTCTTGTATTAATAATTGGGCAAGGGCCAATCTGAAGTCCCCAAGTGGGATCCTCTTCCTGGATGACTGATGTTAGGTTAGTCATCTCCGCTACTCTCAGCTGCTGGCAAGATGAATGCTGGTACTGGTAATCTTTTACTGAAGTCCCGCTTGATCGAATTGGCATTTGGCTTCTTTCTTTCTCACTATGATTGCTAGTAGTCGCTGATTGCTGTTGTCTGGTCTCCTGCTCCCATTTGTGATCTACTAGACTTTCAGACCAATGGCTATCATCTAAAACCGCAAGAAATTCTCCCATCTCTTCAATGTCTTTGATACAACTTACGATCATCAGCTTTTGAGTAGTTACTGGCATATTTTGTTGAATCGTTCCAATGATATGTCTATCTGCCAATGTGAATGTCGTGAGAGATTTAAATCAGTTTGCTTGGTGGAGGAAAAACTGAGCATGTGTTTCTCGGGGTATTGCTCCGTATTTTTCATGACAGAGCGTGTTGTAGATATCAATTTGATGCTTGTCGCTCCAATATTGTTTCATTAACGCATCTGTGTACTTCTCTATAGTTTTAGGTTTTCATTTTACCATATCCCACCAGTCTTTGGCATAGCTCTGTAAATGGTAACTGGCAATAGCTATCTGTTCACCTGATTCTGCCTTATGCACTTGAAAGAAACTTTGTAAGCTCTCTAAGCAGGCTTGAGGATTTTCTCCTGTCTCTCCTCTAAAGATTTTTATCTGAATAATCTCTCCTAAGTAGCTTTGAGGTCTAACCTCCTTTGTCCTTATATTTCCCCCCTCTTTATTGACTTGGGTTATTCTATATTCGTTTGCTATCATTCCTAACTCTCTCAAGACAAATTTTTGAATTTCCTGATACTCTCTAACTCTCACCTTTTCTTCTTCCTGTCTCTGTTTTGATTCTTCATCTCTTTTTTTCTCATCTCCTCCTCATACATTTCCTTCATTTCTTGCATACTCTGTCTGAATATTTCCTCCATGAACTTGAAATTTAAGTCCATTGATCCTCTGTATTGTCGCGGAGCTTCCTTCGCTCGGGTGTCGACTCAAAGCTTCAGATAAATCTACTTGCTGTATATCAATACTTTCTGATTCCATTTTCTTAATGTGATTTATTTATTTTATACTAATAGCATTTGACTACTCCCCACCAGTATATTGGCCTTATAACACTCTTTCGCTGCCCTCACCTACTGTACATTGCCCTATCTCTATATTGCTGCATTTAACATATTTAACATATATATTATAGCGAACTACTGGTTACGCATATAATAAGCCACTGCTGTCTATGATATATATATTTGTACTTTAACAAAATATTTACTATTAACATATATAACAAGCTTCAGCTGTCTATGCTATATATATATAACGGTGTTTTAATAAAAAAATTCAATGCTACTTGCTTTCTCATTTAACGACTGATTACTTTTTTTTTGACATATATATATAAAATATTTCATTAGATCCGAGTATTTTCGTTCCTTCTTAACTTACACACACATCCCTGCTTTCCTTAAATTTGTTATTACACCTGCTGTCCTTTCATTTACTCGACCCACATTATTTCACTCGATTTACTTTTTTTTTCATTATTTTTATCAAACAAAATCATATATATATAGATTAATTAGCTAACTCGAGTAACGAACGCTAAAAGAAATTTGCGTTATATTTTGCTCAGGGTATATATGGG
This sequence comes from Epiperipatus broadwayi, assembly GCA_028023455.1. Taxonomy (NCBI): domain Eukaryota; kingdom Metazoa; phylum Onychophora; class Udeonychophora; order Euonychophora; family Peripatidae; genus Epiperipatus; species Epiperipatus broadwayi. The sequence goes on from JAQFVV010012712.1 coordinate 187,388, forward strand.
TTTTTTGTATCGGAAGCTCCACGTTGGAAAGCGCCAAACGCTAAAAAAAAAATTTAACTATGTAACAGTCAGAAAACGTGTGACTCGTAAACCTAGTGCAGAATTCGACCACCATACAGAACAGCAGCACCATCGAGTAGCAAAGCCACCCGTGGTACTGAGTTCAAACATAGTTTATCGGTTCCACAATACAATCCATGAAACAATGCATCTGATGTGACATTATTAAATATTTCCTTAGGCACTGTGGTCAGGGATATGCAAGAGACTCATGATTTTATTCTCGAGTTAGCCAATAACCAAACTAATATTAATTAAACATTCATATTTACATAATCGCGGAAATATTATATAAAATGGGTATCGAATAAATGAAACGTAACTGCAGACGTATAGTTTAAAATTATTTATTAATACATTTTAATAAAACAATCTAATAATATTTTATGGACTAACAGCTTCAGTAGCGGGATTTGCGACATAATTATATTTTAAAGAATACATTTATTTATTTAGACATTATTTTATATTGAGGATTTCAGTAGCGGTATTTCCGATACTGTAATGTTTACAAAAGGAATACATTTATTTGAAGATGTAATCTAGCTACCTAAAATTCTCGAGTAAGTATTTCTAATGCATGCCTGGAGGGATTTATACCTTTGCAATGCAAGAGTCTAAAGTATGGGTTATAAGAGTAATGGGCAGACATATATTTATTTAATTAAAATATTTATTTATAACTAAGGGCAAACATTTATTTGAGAGTGAATTATGAAGATAATGCAGAGGCGGAGTGATATATAGAATAATAAAACTAAGTAAAGGAACATGTGGTACGCTTTAGAAAGGCAATATGGAATGGCAGTATATCGAAACTGCAATGCCGTGAATGAGTTTATAAGAATGTCGGGCTGGTCTCTGCCATCGGCCCGACGAAGTAAGGTGTCACATAAGCATAACCAGGGACAAGCGGTCCGTGTCGCAGTTTTGCTGGCTGGCTGCATGACATTGTCAAGTCCTACGAGAGCACCCATTATGCCCGCTTGTGTAGGACGACTGGGGTTAATTTCAACCCTGAAGAATCCGGAAATTTCACGGCGGAATGGGTCATCGCGTCTCTAAAACATAACACATGTATACTGTATAAACGGTTATGATGAGATTTAAATAGGTTTCTGACTTGGCCCTACATTACCAACATTTACTCAAGAACTCTGGCAACTCTCAAAGAAATGGAATTTTCTAGAATTATTCATTAGATTTAATAAATACAAAATATATATAAACTGGGAGTTATTACAACTAATATGCCAGCCATTTGCGAAGTAGTAGACCCTGCATTACAATAAATGATGCACTGAATGCGTGTCAATTTATATGAAAGTAAAATCATTTAGGAAAGTAAATATTAATGAAAATTGGACACGCATTCATTGTTTTAAGCGATCATAGATTTAAACTTTGAAATTTGAGACAATTATGAGCATGCAATAATTAAATAATAACTATAGATAAAAATATAGATTATAGAAATACGCACCCAAGAAAGCTAGAGTGAGGTAAGCTAGATTATTAGAGAAATTTACACATTAAGTTAATTATTCAGTTTTAGTTATACATATGATAGTTTTTACATTTTATAATTTAGATAAGTAGTATGAAAAAGAGCTATAGCATATTATGAGAGTACTCTAGAGTTTGAACACAGACAGGTATCTGTTTTATAAGAAGTTTTCTGATTCCATTAGTTTAGCAGAAAAAAGTTCACGAGTGGCAATTCTTTCTTGTATTTAGATATTCATTTAATTTCATGGCAGCGGCAGCTTTCTCATTCATTTCAGGCAGCAGATCTTCATGGTGAATTTATGACGGGCAATGGAAAGTTCAGCATCCGATAGGCCATCTCCCGATGGAGAATAATCTAGGTGCTTTACTCAGTCATACCTTGGCAGGAACAAATTATTTTATTATTTTTGGAGACTCTCAGTGATCAAGAGCAAAGCTAAAGTTTAAGTGAATGTCTCCAGCAAGTCTAAGATGGTCTCTCTTTTTTATCTTGATCTTTCACATTTTTGTTAAGATATTTTTAGGTTCTACTTAATCTGCCCTGAGGATAATCAACGCATTTTGTTGGTTTTTAATTAAAGAAAGCTGCCGTTCTATTGTTTACATTTTACATTTACTAATTATACTTTGGGGAATTTTTTTTTAATTAATCTAATATCTATCACTGACCGATGCTTTTCAATTTCAAAGACAAAAAGGGAACATAAGATTATTTTAACTTTTAATTAAATATTACATCAGATATTTTTAGAATTATTATTAAATGAAATTTAAACAAAGCAATAAATACGAACTTTATAATGCAAAATAAATGATTAAAATTATACAAAATTATATAATTAAAAGAAATATAAATTATATTATTTTATCCCTATTTATTGTGTTTAATTTGAGATCGAAATGTGTGCGTGTTTATGCTGAATTCTACATATATTTATACATTTTTAATATTGTTACACACACAATTCGATATCAAAAAGTTTAAATTTGGGCGGGATAGATCGGTCAGTGAGAGACGACAGAAAAAGGTGAAACTTAAGATTCGAATATGAATCTTACTGTTTCAATATCATATTAAGCAAAATACAAAAAATGCAATTTGATCCCATATAATGATATCTAATCTATATAAACATCCTTTCTTTCAATATCAGCCATACAACAATGAAACAACTGTCTCCCTCCAAATTACTAAAACTTTCTAATGAACTTACACATGCATACAATAATGCATGTGATACATTAAAGAACCTACCTAAAAATAAAGAAAAGCAAAATATGCTTGACACAACCACATACTTGTACCCAAGAATACATAAGATGGGTATTTGGAAACCCATCAACCATTAAAGTACTGATGGAAGTACAGACAAATGAAGGAACATATGCAGGCCACAACATGATACTTCCAATATATGAATTTTAAAAAAAGCTCCAGGCAAGACAACCACCCACATGACTTGCTAACTTTGCAGAAGAAAAAAATCCTTTCAATGTTGATGAATTTATAATAAAATTGGATCAGATACCAAACACATGCTACCCAGGAAGCCTTGAAATACCATTATTTGTACTAGAAAACATCTTAGCCAGTATAGTGCAAAATACCTATGCAACTTAGCCAACCAACTAACACAGAAAATTTAGCATATGGAAGGAATCTATCCAATAACAATAATTCCCTTTATTAAAAAAGCAGAAAATAAACCCCTCAAACAATCTCAGACCAATATCCATGGGACCATTACCAATAAAAATTCTAGAAAAAATATTTAAAGAAAAGGCAGAACCATCTATAATGCCATTGATATCAAAGGCTCAATTTGCAAAAAGAAACTCCTCAACTGCTAAGGCAGCTTTGCTATTCAAAACAATTTATGATCTCAATGAGGGAAAAAAAGAAATATGCTCCAATAGCATTCAACTTGACATAGAAGCAGCTTTTGATGACATAGACATCCAAATTCTGCTGAAAATGCTGGCAAAAACTAACGTTCACAAAACACAACTATATGTAATAAAAAACCTGGTTTTAATAGAGAGATACCATAACACTCAATGGTAGAAATTTTCCATTAATCATCTCCACCCAATCTATATCCCAGGGATCTCCCATCAGCTCACTTCTATTCATATTTTACATTAATCCCCTAATAAAGAAAATAAAAAGAGCATTAGTGGAGTGGAATACAAATACCCAGCACAACACAATGCATACATGTATAACATATATGGATGGCGTCATGATCTACCTATCCTCCAAAAAGCAAATACCTCTATTATAAAATAAATTTACAAGAATACACAAATCAACATAAACTAAACTCTAACACTGTTAAGACTTCTGCCTGGTCATTGTTCACAGGTAAACCATGCTAACTACATACAAATCAAAACTGACCCCATTTCTGTGATTTCCTTTCCATTTGGGGATTACTGGCATGAGACAACATATACAAAACAAATTAACAGACAAAGCACAACAAATTGCCAACTCCCTATCAAAATGTATCTTTCTATATATTCAAAATTGCAACTAATAAACAAACTTATAATCACAAAAATAGCATATTATCATCCAATAATAACTTATTCAAAAATCTTCAAATCAAAACCATCTGTAATCAACTCCTCTGGTGCAAGAAAACAATTGCCACATCAGAAAAAAACATAAACAACCCCTCATAAAAATGGTCTGGGTGTGCACGATATTGACACACTTCTCATACAAAAGATGAGCAAACTCATAATCACTATAATAAGACAATTTCCAAAACAAACATCTGCTACAAATTACACCAATAGACAACCCCCCCACACCCCAACCTGGACTATATATTAATTCAATCATATGCCAATATAAGAATACATCTAATATACCAGAACAGTATGAAAATTAATATACATACTGGGAAATATACAATTACTCACAACAGGAACAAAACATAAATGAACCCATACTGTTGGGATTAAATAATAAAAAATGATAAATGACTATAAAAAATGAGCACTAGAGCCTACATTCTTTAATTATATACAGAAAATTAATCTTCATGCCATGCCAACAGTTTGCTTTCTTTATCATAAAAGAATGTACATCTCAATAGATACTTTGTGTGGATTATGCCAAAGGATGGAGGAAACATTACAATACTTCATATACCAATGGCAGGCACTAAAACAAACAAAGAAAATGTGTATTACATATAGAAGACTGAGCATCACAGTTGGCCAGATCATCAATGCTTATAAAACCAACACAATACCAAGCATCAGGCAGCTACTTTATTCTATATGCCTTTTGGTGCACAAGATGTATATTTTTACTTGTCTCTATTTTGTATCTGAGCTAATTTATTATGAAATGTAGATGAGACAAGACTATAACAAGTCCATTCCTATATGCAGCCGTATGATCACTGTTAAAGCACAAAGCAATGTTATAATTCCAATAATAATAAAAAATAATAACTTAAGAACCTATACCAGTTGTGAAAAAAATTATAAATAAAAAAAACTTTAATGGCCACCAAATAATTTATCAATAGATAAATATATAAATAGACAACTATATGCAATCACAGGAACTAAACATATAGTTTTACATCAATACACAATGAATCATGTGGGTTGTATTAATACCAGAATTATAAAATCCGTAGAACTAAAAATCCAAATAAAATTTAAACATGTAAAAAAGTACACCATATATGAACTTGAACCCCTAACTGAAATGACCTTTAGATGTCTGAATACGTTAACCTTTTTCCTTGCAAAAATGACCACAATTAGTAATACCTTTGTTAGTAATAGATTTTATTAGTAAATCTCAATGATTATGATGTAAATGAACATATACTTATAGTTAAGATCAATGTGCAATTTCACTGATGAAATAATAATAATAATAATAATAATAATAATAATAATAATAATAATAATAATAATAATAATAATAATAATAATAATAATAATAATAATAATAATAATAATAATAATAAAAATAATAATAATAATAACAACAACAACAACAATAAAATCCTTCTATTTTAAATATATGACTCTTAAATTTCACTATAACCATCAGTAAACATTATGAGTCACTCATAACTGAGTATAGCTGTTTTAATTTATATAAAAAATAAGACAATAAGTTAAGAGTTTTTTGATGACTATCCAAAAGAATTTGTGGAATACAAAAAGAATTTGTGGAATACAAATGAATATCATCATCATCATTGATCTTTTGCAAATAAATATGGTCACTGCAATTCCAGATAAAGAAGTAGTAGCAGGAGTCATAGTAGCAATCATAGTAGTAGTTGTTGTAGTAGTCACAGCAGTACTTATAATAGTTGTCATAGTAATTGTCATCATCATTGCCATAGTCACAGTAATAATCATAGTAGTAGCATTACTAATTGTAGTACTAGTAGTAGTAGTCATAGTAGTAGTACTATTAATAATAAATACTGTTGAGTTTCTGCAACTAAGTGTGAGGTATATCTCTCAGTTGAGTAAGAGATTTGCCATGATGTATATAATAGGGTGAGTGGAATTGCTGTATGTTCAAGCATGTTCAATAAGACATCTATTGCAACAGAATTAAATACTGCCTGTATATCCAGGTAAATTGCAATTGGGGCATAGTTTTTATTTTGCTGCACTGTGCTTGGTATCATTTTAAATACAAGTGCCGCCTGCAGAAAGGAGGATCCCTTCCTGACTCCCACATGATCAATTTTACATTTATCCCTGCTCAGTGCACTGCTTTCTATTATATATATATATATATATATATATAAATCCACTGTTAAAGCACTGCTTTCTATTATATATATATATATATATATATATAAATCCACTGTTAAAGCATATTGAAAATGAATTACCAGAAATATTAACACCATGAATTGCCCAATGTATTCCATGTACAGCATACATGGATGGTGTGATAGTGTTTGTAACACCATGTAAAAGAAATGCCAGTATTAGAAAGAATACTATAAAATTACTCAGACATACACAAACTACAATTCAACCTAAACAAACCATCAGCATGGTTTATCTGTACTAACAAACTATACATACAGTTATATCAAGGAAAACCTACTTCATTTTTAGGATTCCCATTTTACATGGAAGTGTATAGAATAAGACAAACACTTCAAAATATGCTCAAATAAAAAGGCAATAACCATAGCCACATTTTTATCAAATGCATACTTATCTTTATCTTCAAAAGTGCATCTATTTAATATACACATAACAACAAGAATTGCATATTATTTACCTACTGTCAATTTTACAAAAAAATTTACAGCAAGCATATCATCGCTCTATAGAAAACTACTATGAAGTAGGTAAGCTGTAGCCATTTCAATCAAACAACTCAGTCAACCAACTATACCAATTGGTCTGGGGCTACATACAATACATGTGCTCCACACACAAAAAGCAATAAACCTACTGGCAAAAATCACTGCATGGTTTCAGAGGCTACAAAGCCTCCTCGATTCAATTCCTATAGATTGTCCAACCCCCTCCCTCTTACATATGAATAACTGGTATCATTATCACACTCAGCACAAATCAATGTCAGAACTACAATATTCACATTTGATAGCAAATACACATATTGGAAAACATATGAGTTGATCAACCCAGTCACAAACAACCAGATCTTTAGCCCAATGCAGGGATTAAACAACAAGCCACCCCTTAAAAACTTCAGAAAATAGTCAATGGAATTGAAGTTTTTTTACTTCTTTATCAAACTAAATCTATTTGCACTACCAAATCCTACTTCTTATGACACCATCATCTTTATAGGACAATAGATGTGGAAGAATCACCACAAAACATTTTTTACAATTGTACAGTGCTAAATATTACATGAAGTAATATGTTAAATCAATATAGAACAAGCAGACAACTCCTACAGCATAAGCAGCGATCTTTGCACTTGTATGAATTTTGGTCCACATGATATATATTAACCTGAGAAATAACACCAAATGACATCCAACAACATTTTACAACAAGCTATAACAAATAAGGAACAGAGAAGCAAAGATTGCATATCCAGATATTTATGTGGTCATCTGGTTACTATTAAAATTACAAGCTAATTTATAAGAGCAATCAAAACTAGCCATTATAAAATCACAGCCTATTCAAACAAAACCAACAATGAACAAGAAACTAAAAGAATAATATAAACAAATGAATAAAACTTTTAATCACTAAAAAAAAAACAATAACAGAATATTAATGAAAAATGGAAGGAGAGTCACTAGCTAACAACAAGATCAGAAATGAATAACAGTAAATATTAATCAATGATAGCAATAACAAAAATATCATATGTAAAAAAATCTACCATGGAAACCCAACGGTTTTTAAGGTATTATAATTGAATTCTTTAACTGATGTAGACCCCTATTCAACATGCCCATATTTATGTAATTAGTAATGAAAATTGCAATCAACTAAATCTATAAAAATCATCATGCCACTGTAACCAGGATATAAATATGCAAACAGTGTGTAATCTTTGTTGATAATAAAGTATATTAGTGAAACATCATCATCATCATCGTCATCAAACTACTGCTTCTATTATTACTACTAATAATAATAATAACAATAATAATAGTAATAGTAGTAGTAATAATAATAATAGTAATAATAATAATAATAATAATAATTATTATTATTATTATTATTATTATTATTATTATTATTATTATTATTATTATTATTATTATTATTATTATTTAGTGAAATATGGAGCACAAATATAATACATACAGAACACACTGACCCATTATTCTGATTATTTGTTGTTGTTTTTCTGATCCTGCCTTTAAGCTTACTCTGCAGCAATTTCTTTTCTGGCATACTTCAATACTATAACTAATTGTACCTCTCTAATGTTTTTGATACTTTGCCAAATTTTTACAGTGAAAACAATTAACATTGCACTTCTTTTCTTGAAGTCATGATGTAGATGAAAACCATGCTCAAGTTCAGCATAAAATATTCTTTAAGAAATCTTCATATTGTTCACACATTTACACACAAAGCATAGAAATATCATAGTCTGTCTACTTGATATCTTGAGATGTTGTCTTTAAATTTGTTTTGGAGTGGGTATTTTTTCCTATTGTATACTAAACCCAGGTCAGATCTACTCAGTGAACCAATTTAATATTGCATTTCATCAGATTCCACTGTTAAAAATAATAGCAATGTTATTGATAAAATCTAGAATAGAAATGAGCTAATTTTTTAAAAAAAAAAACTCGTTCAAGTTTATCACAAAATACTTTTTAAGAACTTCCATAAAATTCAACTGATTTACATGCCCAATTTAATAATGTTATTACAAGAGTCAATTTAATATCATTCATGTCTATGGGTTGAAAAATATATTGAGTAATATTTTAATCATACTACTTTGCCACTGTATGCTCACAATAGTGGGCATTCTTAAAAAAAATATCTTTATGCTTAGCATATTCATAAAACGAATATAAAATCTATTACTCGGTCAAACGCCCACACTTCAGAAATACATTGGAAAATTATAACTATGTATTTATTTATTTTAGATAAATTGTTATTTTAAATTAGCAATTTATCAAAATAATATTTCATTCAAAACAATATTACGTTTCCACGTGATGACAATATTTTTCATATACAAATGTATGCTATTTGCAGGGTGAATTGCAGAAAGACCGTTACCTATCCTTTTCCAAATAAACACATGTTTAATTATCAAAAAAAAAAAAAAACATATGAAAATAAACACATGTTTAATTATCAAAAAAAAACAAAAACATATGATGTTCGGATTCTGGAGTATATAGGGCTAAGGTTTTATTTAGGTCCTGCTACTACTTTATCACGGATCGAAACTTTATCGGACATTATCATATGACCTTTGACAAAAGGTAAAACGACAGACTGAGCTAATAGGCCACTATTTATTAATTGGGATATATAAGAGCGAATAAAAATAACTTATAAATTATATTCTCTTATAATACTTAAACTCATGTTTGACTAAAGTAAAAAAAAAAGATTAATTATATTTATATACAGAATTTATTTTAAATTTATTATATATTTTCTCAGCAATAAATTTTGTAATTAATAAAAACTGTTTAAACTTTTGATAAAAGATTTATATGAAAATGGATAAAATTAATTTACGAAAAATAGGCATAATATTAAAATAAAAGTCTCCTGGTATTCATTTGACACTCTTCATGTGCTTTACTATTTTTTTATTAATATGTAAATTAGATGCCTTGGAGCAGCCTTGTTTTTATATTCCTCAGAGTTTAGAGATTAGTTTCACTTGTTAATGGTAGGCAGCTGAGACCTTTAATCATCGAAAGCCATGATTCAGCATTATAAATTAAGTAATGCTAAATCAATGATTTGAGGAGGAATAAAGATGGAAAGTCTTTGAGGAAGAAAAGGAACTAAAACGGTTTTTTTTTTTTTTTTACCATCACGCTTTAGGCTTATGATGATCTCAAGAGAAAACAAACATATGAAGACTTACAAAAACAATGTATATACATATAACGCATGAAGATAGTTTGAACTATTTTTGCTTGGAGTACGGCAACTGAGTAATAATTTATGTTCATTATTGCTTTACGTATCATAGTAGAAACGTGAAATTCGAATCAGGCTTCGTAAAGTTTGGATTTTTTTTTCTTTTGATTCAAACAAACTTAGAATATATTTTTATTTAGATATTCTCCATAATTTATCCTTAATTATCGATAATGGGTATACAATTATTCTCAGCTAGATGGTAAAGTAAAAATAAAAACAATGTTAAAAGCCAATGCAATTAACAAACCTAATAATGACTTCCTCTTCAAGGTTTCTTTTTTTCAGTGCTATAAAAGACGTGCTTGTTCTTTCTAAAAGCTATTTTAAAATATTTTTTACCTTATCTGTGTATATATATATAGCATAAATATAATAAATAAAAATTGAAATAATTCTATTATTAAAATGTCAATTGAATAACATACATTAAATTATAATATCCAAGATAAAATTTTATCAGTTGTAATTTTCACTGTGATAATTTTCATTGCTTACTTATTTCAAACCTATTAGTAAATAATGATCTTGTGATTATTAAATTGTAATATTAATAGCATTTACTTTCTTTATTATTTTTACAATACTTCATATAATTACAATCTAGTATTGACAGTTTCGATTGTCCAGAAATCTTCTTCAGAACTATAACAAACACAATACAAACATATGAACACAAATATATCATCATCAACCATTGTCACCCCACTGCAGGATGAAGGTCTCTCCAAGTTCAGTCCATTTTTTTATTTTTAGCTTCTCTTCTTCACATCACCCCTGCACACTTTCTTATTTCATCCATCCATCTCACATGTGGTCTCTTTCTGGGTCTTTTACAATCTCTTGGAATCCAGTTTAAAATTTCAATTGTCCATCTGTTATCATCTCTTCTAACAATATGTCCAGCCCAACTCCATTTCAGTCTCTTAATTTTTTCAATGAGGTCAGTAACACCTGTTTGTTCTCTTACCCATACATTGCATTTTCGATCTTTTCTTGTTACTCACAACATGCATCTCTCCATGCTTCTTTGAGTGGTCTGAAGTCTCTGTATTGCTCTTCTATTAAGTGTCCAAGTCTCAGATCCATAAGTAAGAACTGGTAAAACACATTTATTAAAAACCTTCCTGTTCAAACACATAGGCATATTTCCTTTTAGTATCAAGTTATTTCTACCAAAAGCACTCCAACCAAATTTAATTCTATGATTAATTTCATCCATTATATTTCCATCTGTATTAATAATCTGACAAATATATTTGTAACTGTTAACTTCTTCTAACTCATCATAATCAATCTTTATTTTCATATTTTGAGAAAATCTATTAAACATTACTTTAGTCTTTTTAACATTTATCTTTAGTCCTACTTTCCTACTTCCATCTGATAACTTCTGCAACATTTTCTGTAGCTCTAAAGCATTATTTGCAAAAACAACTACATCATCTGCAAAATCTAAATGACTTAAATAATCTCCATTAACTTTTACTCCTTCAGCTTCCCATTTTAATCCACAAAATACTTCTTGCAGCACTGCTGTAAAAAGTTTAGGAGATATGGAGTCACCCTGTCTTACATCTTTTTCAATGTTGATTTTCCTACTATCATTATAAAAATAATACAAAATAACAATTCATCAATTGTTAATACAGAGTTTAATATAAATAAATAAAAACAAATAATATTTCCAAGCACTTTCACCTCTTACGAGTCCTTATCAAGGCAATGTAAACAATTCTATTTTGTCATAGGTGATGAATCTAATATTTCATTGTATTGGCCAGGAACAACTAATCGGAAAGCTGGTTAATTTTGAATTCATAGCACAAGATGAATTTTGTATAATAGATGATTCTTTAATCTTGTGTTTTTATCATGTGTTTCATTCATTAATATTGTAAAATCCTTTAGACTACATATATGGCCTGTATTATTTTGGTGAAAATAAAAAGCTGAATAAACTGTATCATCTTCTCTTGCTCTATTATAAGTATATTTATGTTGTTGAAGGTGATATTTAATATTTGTTTTGGTTTTTCCAACATATATTGCACTACAATTTATTTGTGGGCATCTAATAGAGTATACAACACTGCCTTTATCCTCTTTATTTATTATTTCCTTAGAATTATTTATTAACCTATTAAGGTTAGGTGGAGTTCTCCATGCCAATGGAAAATCTTGACTTAAAACTTTATTATATTTTTATTAATATTGGGAATAAAAGCTAATGACATCCATGGTTTACTATTCATACCCATATGGTCACCACTATGATGTTGTTTATAATGCTTCAAAAGAAGAAATAAAGAGTCTTTATTATTGAAAATTTATTATTCTGAAGCAATTAACTTATTTAAGAGTTCTTTTAATATTAAGGGTGGTTGGGAAGTGAATGGATTTGTGGGTAGTTTTTAATATTATATATATATATATTGTGTAGTTTTGTAGTTCTTTACACTTGAGAAGTCTGCTTGTAGCAGTGAAACCTTAGGTTGTGTTTTTTATATTATTTTTATGCTGGTCTGGTTTAATTTTGGATTTGGGGTAGTTTTGATTTTATGTGTAATTGTATTGTGTTTGTGATAATTCTGAAAAAGATTGCCGGGATAATCGAAACCACCAATACTGGATTGTAATTTGATAAAGTATTGCAAAAGTAATAAATAAAGTAAATGATATTAATAATATATGAATGCAATAAGAAAAATAAAGATTATTCAATTGCATGACCAGGCATTAAAAAGTTATTTAAAAACCTTAATATATATAGCCATTGAAATATATTGTACAATAAGCATATTTAATTTACTTCTGATTAATGGTATAAATAATAATAATACCTTATAATGTTAGCAAACAGAAGTATTTTTGATTACTTCAACATAAATTTTATCAAGCTGGAATAAAATCTATTCAGGTAGGAAACAGAAAATATCACACAATTTTCATACAGTGTTTGCATATTGCCTATTTATTACAGAATTTTGAAATCTATTTATGAAAAAAAATTTAAAATGCAATTTTCATTAACAGATTTAAAGATTCAAACAAAGAAGACTGAAAAATGATGTGACCTTTTCTATTTCATGATTGAATCACTTTTATTGTAATTGATAATGGTTGTGATTAAAGTGTAATATCTACTTTTATTCACAAATGTTAAATGTCTTTATTATTATTTATACTGTTAATCATAATTATATCTATACACAAATTCACATAAAATTGTCATTAGCAAGCATCAAATTTAAATTAAACAACTGAATTTTATCAAGATATTTATTTATGTCTGGATAAAGTCTTTTTATAGTGCATTACTCTGAATGTGAGGATTTGTTTAAGATAAATTGCCATTTATCTGAAGCAAATGTAAAGTTTCTTAGAGAATGCTCATTATTTGTCAATAAATAAGTGTTTAGCTATTAGTAACTGGAAGAAAAAACAACTTATTTGACACCAAATGCATAGAAGTTGTATTTTGTTTGGAACATGTATATAAAGTAAAGAATAGTCAACTCAATATAGCGCCACCTTAAGTCTAAAAAATAAAATGCAATGATAAATGAACATAACTTATTCCTAAATTTCAATTGATCACTCTTAAACTATCCATTTTATTATTTTCCTTTTATTGCTCAGTAAAGTTATAACTTTGAAATATTTTTTCATAATAAAACTTGCCTACACACATGCAATAAATATAATCTCAGGTAAAATTATTGAAAAAAAAAATTAACTTAAAAACTATTCATTTTGGTTCACAAATTAATATGCAATGATTTTTTTGTTTTGTTTTGCCAAACAATTCTTTAACATTTTTTATTAGAATTTGAACACATAAGTTCTAATACATGAAATAATGGTGATATTCCTGGTATAGTTGCCAATCCCTTGGAATATGTTTGAATTCAACTGAGTCTATGCTAAAATATTTATTTTGGATTTTTTTATATCCAATCTAGCTATTAGTCAGTAAATCGATATTTTTTGCATCCAATAATTGACTAGCCTTCTTAGTATTGCATTCATCTTCCCTCTTTCTTTATGAATTACTGATGAAAAGACTTTTGACTTGCAATATGCTATTTAAAGAATGTTTAGGTTTTTATCTTTTAGCTAAAAGTAAAATAGTTATAAATATTTGACTATTGGCAAAGGTCTCTTTGATATTTCTCCACACTGTAAAAAAAACAGTTTTAACAAATGTTAATAGACTGATTATCTGATACTAAAAGATTTTTTATAGTTTTATTTTTTATTTTAATTTCAGCTAAGAATAACTAAATATTTATCAAATAAACATGTTCTTAACTGACTATCTGAAAAAATCTGAAAGCCATCTTGGAAATTGTCTTATAACTAAAATAATCCTTAAATTCAAACTTTTGAGAATAGGCATGACAAGTATGTAAACCAGGGATTGCAAATTGGCAGGCCATGGGTGAAAAGGCCCATAAAAGTTTTGCATCTAAACCATGACTTTGATGATATTTTAAAAAAAAAAAAATTCAAAGTTCTAACATCTTGAAAAAATTAAAACAGAAAAAAATCATATCTAAATGCTTTATGCCAGTTTTAAATAAAAGCAAAACTTATTACTTTAATTTTTGTACCATTTTTTAAATAATCAAAGGTTGACCAACATATGCAGTTATTTTTAGACATATGTTACAATGTCAATAGGTTCCAGGTTGTTACTGTCATATAATAGTGTGTTTATATAAAAAAAAAATACATCAATAATTTATATTTGTTGATTATGTCTGAATTTAAAGTTTTAAAAAAATAGATCAAGAAGGCAGAACTTTTCAAGAAAAATGGTAGAAAATATATTTTATTGTGAAAGTATTACAGCACATTTGATAACATAGACAAAGTGTCAGTATGAAAAAGAATATAATCTAAAATGATATCATGAAACAAATCATAAAAACTATGATGAATACAGAAATGATATGAGATGCCAAAATTAAATATTTAAAACATGAATTGAAGTTTTAGCAAGAATGTATGTGAATGTTGCTGTCAAATGTAGTTATGTCATAAGTAAAAAAAAAGCTGTCCAGGATTCAAAACCTCTTAGTGTTGATGAAATTATTAAAAATTGTATTTTAAGTGCAGTCAAAATTACATGTCTGGAAAAAAAGAAGCATTTCAAAATATAACCTATCAGGAAATACATCTGTGGTATAGGTTAAAGATATAGCAGAGAACTTCCAATATATATTGCATGAAAAATAAAGTTTTATAGGGTTTTTCATTGCAGTAGATGGATGTACAGACATTATTAATATTCACGAGATGATATAAATGTGATTGAAAAACTATCTTCCAAATTTATTTGCATCTTTTTTTTAAATTTTCTCGATTAAAATTTTGGTTTTTTACTAATACATTTATTCAATGTATTGTTTCTAACAAACCAAATGTCTATTGGCCACTGAATCTTAGAAGGTTTGTATATTTACTAAAAGAAGACTAGTTGCCTATATCTGGAATAATGATTTATAATTCTATATTAAGCTAAGTTTTGAAAATGTTCATATAGAATGATCAAAATGAATAGGTGTGATTACAAGTAAGATTTCTACTATGGATGGTGTTAATATCAGGCTTGTTACAAAACATTATTTGAAAAAAAAATGTTGTAAAAGAATAATTTTAATTTATTTCACAGAATATTACAATAGAAATAAGTATATGCTAAAAACTAAATAAGGAACATGTCATGAGTGCAATAATTAAAGCAGTAAACTGGTTAAACTTTCATATCTTGAATCATTGATAATTCAGGGCACTGTTAAATAAATTAAATTCATGATACAGAAATTTTCTATTATATGGAAGTTAAGTGATTTGGTCATTGTATCATTTTAAAAAGTTTTTTGAACTGTTAAATATACTTGACATGTTCACTTCATTCAAAGAAAATTGATTCCTCAACTCATTAATGAAGTTGGTGCAAAGTCTTCGACTTTTTAGTTGACACATCAAGAAATTTAATTTTTGAATATTACTCTACAAGAATATGACAGATGATATATCATATGTATGATTTAATTAAGTCATTTATGGAAAAATTCTATCTTTTGTAAATTTGGTTGGCAAAGAGTAATTTATACTACATTACTAGGTTTACATTTTTTTTTTCAAAATAATAATAATGATCAAAAATATATTCCTCAACTTGAAGATTTGAAAATTGAATATGGAATATTTTTTTCTGATTTGACATTATTATTATTCAGTTCATCTTTTTTTTCATTAATACTGAAAATGTTGATAAATAATTACAAATGGAAATCATTGATCTATTGTGAGATTGGCAAGCCAAATTTTTATAAATACCTCACAATAAATAGCTCAAATGCAAATTTATTGTGCTGAACTACTGTCAATCTTTGGAAGCAACTACATATGTGAGCGGTTATTTTTCATTATGGAACTTAATAGATCAATATTCTGATCGTGGATAAAAAATTCTAAATTAAATGTAATACCTCATATTGCAAAATCAATGAAAATGCAGATGATATTGATATGTTAGAACAGAGGAAAAGATGTCAGATTTCAGGATCGAAAACAAATTAAATAGAACTATTAGATAAAAAATCTTTATTTTTGTCAATAAAGTATGGTTAAAATGTAATTGAAGTCAAGCATTGGTGCCTAGTGGTTAGCATAACTGCCTTCAAAGCAGCTGGCCTGGGTTCACTTCCCAGTCAACACATTTGACATATGAAAAAAAATGTAATTGAACTTATAAATATTAATATCATTATATATAGAGTTCACAAAACAAACTCTTAACTAGCTTTAAAAATACCCTCAACCCCAGACCGCAGTTTCTGCATCTAGCATCATCAGTGAGGTGTTAGGGATTAAATATACTAGAACTAGTCTAGAATTTTATTTAATGCCTTACTATTGAGAAGAAAATATGAAATTTTCAGACATTCAAGTGTCCAAAAATCCAGCTATCTAACTCAAATAGCCATATGGGACTGAACTAAGTTCAGATATACCATATATTAATAGCTCTAGCAATATAAAATTGCCAAAGCCTTAATAGCAAAAACTAAAATTAAATTGATAAAAAATCAAGTCAGATGTCATATGACCTAATTTTAATAAAGCTCGTATTTACAAACGTAATATATATAGAGTTTGCAAAAACAAACTCTTAACAAGCTTTAAAAATACCCTCAACCCCAGGCCATGGTTTCTGCATCTAGCATCGTCAGTGAGGTGTTAGGGATTAAAAATACTAGAACTAGCCTAGCACTTTATTTAATGCTTAACTATTGAGAAGAAAATCTGAAATTTTCAGACATATAAACGTCCAAAAATCCAGCTATCTAACTCAAATAGCTTTATTAAAATTAGGTCATATGACATCTGACTTGATTTTTTATCAATTTAATTTTAGTTTTTGCTATTAAGGCTTTGGCGATTTTATATTGCTAGAGCTATTAATATATAGTGTATCTGAACTTAGTTCAGTCTCATATGGCTATTTGAGTTAGATAGCTGAATTTTTGGACATTTAAATGTCTGAAAATTTCAGATTTTCTTCTCAATAGTTAGGCATTCAATAAAGTGCTAGGCTAGTTCTAGTATTTTTAATCCCTAACACCTCACTGATGATGCTAGATGCAGAAACTGTGGTCTGGGGTTGAGGGTATTTTTAAAGCTTGTTAAGAGTTTGTTTTTGCGAACTCTATATATAACGTTTGTAAAAACAAGCTTTATTAAAATTAGGTCATATGACATCTGACTTGATTTTTTATCAATTTAATATTAATATCATCTATGGTCTTTAATACTTTTGTAATGCTTTTTACAATCTACTATTGAATAACTGAAACACACAGGCTTATTATATATCTGTGTCTATATATTAATATATAGGGTATATGAGCACAGACTTTCACATGACTCACCACTCTCCATACTATTTCATAACACTGATACACTTGAACACATATTTGTCGAAAAGATAAATCATCAAAATACGTATTTCATGCTAAACCGCAATCATCAGGTAGTTCAGATTACCATCTCCACACATATATGCCATAATTTCTCAGATATATATTAAGATAGCCAATCCTCATACTTTAATGGACAGGTTTCAATCTACTCCACACTCCAACTCTTCAACCATCCATCCAATTGAAAATCTGATGATGGAATGCTCAAAGGCCACTCTAAGGCTGAGATTTTTGTCACACCCATGTTGACCTAAGGTCAATCTGACCCCTCATGTAGAGGATATAATCCATTTAATACATATGCAAGGGATGGGCAGACATCTCTGCTATGTAATAACTATGTAATAGCCTACTATTGACAGTTTTGATTGCCTCAGCAATCTTCTTCAGAACAAATGCTAAACATGAACAAAATTTCTTTATGTGCTGATATTTATTAGTTCAGCATCGAAAAATCTTCAATAGTGGGTTGTAAAAGTAATAAAGAACATAAATGATAATAATATTATATGGGTTTGGTAATGCAATATGAAAGATAAAGTAATATTTTAAAAACTTGGTATATTTTAAATTTTATCCTAAAAAAGTATTAAAAAATTTAAAATTAAATTTATAGTGAAATTGATTATGGAAGCCTTAAAACCCCAGAGATAAAGAGCATTATATAAAAGACTTTTTTTAGTTTATGTTTTGGTTCACAGAATTAAGATGAATAAGGCTTGCATCAGCAATACATCTAATTGACTGATTCTTTGCCACATTTGGGTTCAAGACCCTTGGTATAAACTAAACACTACATAAAAAAGTCTTTATTAATATCACATAATTAATTAAAAATTATTCATGATAGTAATTAATAAAAGTTGATAATAAACAAGTTAAATATTAAAAATGCTGTTTATTAATTAAAATCCTCAGAAATTTAGAAAACAAGCCATCCAAATACTATGTTAATCTTAGATCATTATGTAAATAGATTCAATTTTAAATTATAATTTTCAATCATTAATATGCTGTGAGAGTATTAAATTAATTCAACAGGACAGTAAAAAAGCTTTATTAAAAACAAAGCTATATGATTGCAAGATAATTTTTATTATTAATCATGTAAAAATAATGAATTCCTGTGAATTTTAAACTTTGTGTGACATTATTTGCTTATATTTAACACTGCATATATATAATAAAAATAGTTAGAAAATTACCAGATATAAATATATGCATAAGTACTTTGTATTAGTCATTAATCACATCTGTGTGTATATATATATATAATCACATCTGTGTGTAATATATATATATATATAATCACCATGGGCAATCATTATTAATCCATTGCTGGATAAAAATCTCATTAATTTAATCTGATTTCTTTCATAAATGTCTTTTTTTTTGTATCAATCGACCAAACTTTTATACTTTAACCTACTATTTTACAAGTCATACTTTTTACGACTTTTTATATTTTTTATAATTAGCTGAAGATTTAAATTCTTCATCTAATATCACCTTTTCTAGGTTAACATTTAGCATGGTACTACTTCACCCATCCCATTCTTTCAGTGAGATTGGTATTATTGGTTTTTCATATATTCTACTTTCAATTCTTATTTTGAGATTTTCAAATATGTATTGCTGTTCTATTAAATGTCCAATTTTTATAACCATATGTTATTACTTGTAAAATAAAATTTTTCAGTCAGTAGATTTATTTTTCTTAATACTGTTATTTTTATTTGTTGAACTTTAAAAATGCTCAATTTCATGATTAATTTTCTTCAATATGTTTGCCTCCACATTGATGAAATGGCATTTATAATTGTTATTTTTTTTATTTATTATCAGACTTTATTTTCTTTTTTTTTGTGAAAAGCTATTGTACAATACTTTAACTTTTTTCTTACTTATAATTATTTATACTTTCTTGCCATCATCTGCTAACTTAATGTTTCCTCATTTTTAGAAAAATTATTTGTAAAATCAGTAACATGATCTAAAAAATAAATCAAATTAAATACTTGTTGTAAATCATCTTAAAAACATTTTACAAATATGGAATTAATGAGTCATACACCATTTTCAATATTAATTTTCTTATTGAAATCACATTCTTTAACCTTTGATCTACATTTAGATAAATATGGTAAAAAGTTTTGAAATATCCAGGGTCTTATCATGGTGTTTAAAAAATTTAATCATTTGTAGAATGAAATACCTTTTTATAGTCTACAAATTCAATGCAAAACTACATCTCATAATAATATTTTATTTTTTGTAGCTTGTTCTTTTATGTCGCATGCAGAACATATAGAAAAGTATTTATGTCTATAATTTCTAATATCTTCTTTTTTTATATTCCTTAAATATTAGTATATGTTTTTTTTAATCATTCACTGTGCTTTTATAAATTAGACAGTTGTGGAAAATAGCTTTACAGCAGATGCCTATTATTTTTTACCAATTTCTTTAAAAATTCATATAATGATTTTATCCTTGCTGATGTTTATTTTATTCTTCATAGATTTAATTACAAGCAAACCTAAATGTTCAAAAATTATTTTACATTTAAAATGATGTTTGTATAATTATGAGGATGTTTTCTCTAGTATATATTAGTAGAATTCCTCTATGTAATTCATAATATTTCTTTTTTAACATGTAGTTTTAGTTATTAAACTAATTTCCTTTTCAATATCAAAATGAAGTTTTATAGTTATGACATTTATGGGTTTCTATACTTTTATTTCTTTATAGTACTAACACTTATTTTTCTCATTTGATTTTACAAAAAATTTAAAGTAATTAAGTTTTTGTAATAAAATGTTTTAATATTCAAGGCTAAATGGGTTTATAAATAAACATTAAAATCAGTCAACACTCATCTCAATCAGTTGCCTTGACAACAGATTGAGATTGTTGATTGTTATTGATATTGAGATTGTCTAAGTGTTAATTGATTTTAATGATTAAAAAGTTTTTAAACATAATTATGATCCTTCGTTTCTGTTCACACTGTTTTATCTTAGCAAAAATAGATTATCATCGGTGGCCTAGTGGTTAGCATAGCTGCCTTCTAAGCAGCAGTCCCAGGTTCACTTGCTGATTAACACATTTGACATATGAAAAAAAAAGATTAGTGAATTGTTGTTTTCTGTTTTTGCTACCTCTATAGATATTCTTAATAAAATATATTATATTCATATGAATGTCATTTAGTCTAATAATCATCTTGATGTTTTAATATCATAAAATGATCTGTTAAAATTTAATTTGAAATACTTTTGAAGATAATATTGTTTATATTGTTTTTATTAATAGCTTTGCCTTAGCACATTACTTACATCTCATTGAACATTTATGATTTTTGTTATTAATTTTCTAAAGAATAGCAAGCTAGTAATATATTTTCTGTTAATCAATATATAATTCAACTCTGCTGTGTACATTTCAATAACTATTTTTTTCCTCAAACAACTAATACATAAAAAAAAAGTTTATCCTTTTCTAAAAATTCACTGAAGTCTACTTCTGTTTTCTCTTTCTACGTCAAACCAAGCTTCACTATATTTGACTGTCAATTATTTTTGAACTTTAATAGTAAAATATTCCATGACAATTTGAATATGTTGATAGACCTGATAAAATGCAGTTTCTCTCTCTCTATATATATATATATATATGATGGAGATTTAACTTAAATTAACTTTTATTTTTAAATATTTTTTAAGATGCAATGTAATGAAGCAAGGTACCTATTAAAAACAAGTATCAAAACTAAAATTATTATCACCTAGTATATATATTTGTCTGAAATACTTTAAATCAAAAGTGGATGCCTTTATCAGGCTGCCCATCTTTTTACTAGGATTGTAAATCAGACAATATTTGTGAATATATAAATATTAAAATTCTAAATATTCCATAAAATTTCTTTTATTTAAATTTATAATACCTGTGAAAAATCTTTGATGTAAAGCATCTTTTTGACAGGCCTATTTAATTATGAGAATATTGAAGAAATTGTTATGCTTTCCATATCCACATATATACCAATTGTCTGATAATAATAAAAGCTTGGAAAATAAATTAAAGACATCCACTTTTAACTCAATTTATTTTAGCCATTTATATGTACTGAATGACATAATTTCAGTTTGCAAAATCTGTTTTTAATTAATCTTTTACCTTATTACAGCATAACTGAAAATTTATTTAAAACTAAGCAAAGAATCCACCTTAAGATTCTATCATTTAAATGCATAAAAAATAAGATAAGTCTTTTACAATATATTACAGTCAAATTAATGGATTCAAAGTAGATTCTCATTCACCATAAATGCATAATATTATAAGCTATCATCCAGTGTAAACATTTATAGCAGATTTTTCTTACTATATATGTATTTCAGATATGTGCCTATCTTTGTTGAATATCTAATTTTGATACTAGATGAAGGATCTGACTTTATATACATAATTGTGACTGCTTGTGATTAAAGTGCAAATATATTCATAATTAGTCACCCTTATATATGATATTTTAAATATTGTATATAAAAGGGATTAAATACAAATATAGTTAAACTCTAGAAATAATTAAATCATTGTTATGATGTGTAAATATGAAACAAAATTATTATTTTGGTGTGGAAATCAGGTACTCAATTATTTTCTATACATTAAACATTCACTCATAGTCGATAGAAAAAGTCCACCATAGCACATCTAATAATATACCACCATCACAAACCTTCAGGAAAATATCAAGTATTCAACCATTTGAATCATTTAGTGAATATAGGCTTATATTTGAAATATATATATAAAGCGGTTTTATCTTTATCATTAAAAGAAAGTTACCTTGATAACAATTTGAAATTGTTGATTATTATTGATATTGGGATTGTCTAAGTGTTGACTGATTTTTAATTATATATATATTTATAATTAAAATAATAAATTTAACAGTTTACAAACTATTACAAACAATCCTTAAATCTGCAGAAATACTTTTGGTTAATTTCTTAAACCTGCCTTAACTGCCATTAAATTCAAAAGGCAGTTGAGGAGGTTTAAGAAATTAACCGAAAGTACTTCTGCGGATTTAAGGATTGTTTGTAATAGTTTGTAAACCGTTAATTTTATTATTTTAATTATAAATACAATTTTGCTTTTAATTAACGGACATTTTATTTATTTTACATATATATATATATATATGTGGGGGGTGTTAAGTCAGAAAAGACTGATCTTGAATATCTAGTTAATCTATTCAAAGAAAATTTATCAGAAGAGTGTCATCAAGTTTAAAAAATTTAAATGGCACTATAAGCAATCATGTCAATAAATTTTGCTGGAGTCTGGAAGTTTATAAAAGTAATTTGATTTGCTTCATTATTCTCTGAATAGTACTAAAACTTTTTCCAAGCCAATTCGACTTCAGAAAAAAATAAAAGAATGAAGGGAAGAGTGGTAAAGGTTCTAGAGTAGAGATCTACTATAGTTTTAATATATCTTGTGTAAGCTAAAGAATAAAATGGTTTATTGTCATTATTATTTGAATTTATCGTGTGTAGAATTATGTTCAATGATATTTCTATTATTATTTTCCCTGCCACTAAAATCTACATATTTTATGTATCATCATAATAGGAGTCAGTATGCTTTTTTGACACAATGTCTTTTTTTTTCCTGTTTATTGGTAAAACTTTCTAATCTAGACAGTGAGATAATCTTATAAATACATTTACCTGCATAGTTTGAAATAATACTTAGCTGTTAATATGATTATAACCTATCCAGTCTTGCTGATAATATAATTATAATAAATAATGTTTTATTTTTCTAAAAATTTACAAATTTTAATTTGGTAGTGATAATAGTTCAACATACAAATAAAAGGTCACCGTATGAATCTTTAAACAAACATTAATTTTTAACATTTTATATAAAATTGCTACATCAGAATAATCGTTCATTTAAAAATCACAACTTTTAATATAACTTCTATTTACTGTTAAACCACTAAACATCAGCTGACCTTCTGGCATCCATTGATTGCTCTTGTTAGCACAAGATGGCACTACTATATGGAGAGTTTTGCTGTATTTTGAATTGTTTAATTCTATTTACTGACCAATAAATGATGAATACACAGTAAATAAAATCCCAGACAACCAACTAAATATTGGTCAGTATATGGACATTTAGCAATTCTTAGTTATAATAAAATATCGATGCAAAGTTATTAAAACTCTCATTTTCCAGAAATTGGCAGCAATGCTCTCTTTTTACACTTTATTTATGATGCATCGGACTATTGGACAAGTGTAGAGGAAGTTATGAATTGGAGAAAGTAAATTAAACATAGAGAGATATCCACCCTGCTGTAGACACATGATCTTTGAAATTAATGATGCCGTTGTTATAAAAATAGTTACTATGAGATAAGTGTATATTTTCTGCGCATTTAAAAATATCCGTCGGATTACCTTTTAAGAGATTTTTGGATATCACATTTTTTTTACGTTTTATTTTATTTCTGAATAAACAAAAATAAATTATTTAAACTGAATTTAATGAGGCCAAATTATTTAAGCTTTAGATTTTAAAGAGTTGACTGTTATAATAATATTTTTAAAAATAAATATATTTACTTTTATTTTGAATGCAAATGTATAAACAATAATTACATTAAATAAGTTATATAAATTTTTTTAACTTTATAGTATTGTAGAGAAAACTAAAAATAGATTTACTTTTTTTAAACATTAAAAATACACATGAAAGAAAACTAGGTTAAAAATAGAAAAAAAACTAATAAATTATATTAGGTATTTTATTGTTAATTATTTAATGGAGAGAAAAAAAACTTTAACATTAAAAAAAGAAATACAGTATTAAAATGAAAAGTCACAAATAAAAAAATCAGACTTCGATTCAAAATGTTAGTTTAAAAAAGACAAATAAAACCAATTCTATAAATGAAATAATATAAAACTCAAATCGAAAGGGAAAAAAAACTCATTGATATATTGATGTTTATGATTTTATTAACTTTGCGATTTTTTCTATCCATGTATTATTCAATATTCTAAAAACTAACTTAAAATAAAAATGACATAACGGATTAGATCAAATAATAAAAATCTTGACGTCAGTCAAAGCAGAATCGAAATTATATAACTAGCACAAGAATGCGTTTTTATAAACATACTTAGTGTTATTTAGAAAGGATTTGAACTCAGATTATCAAGGTCTCTGCAACTGTTCACTCCATCTTATACAATCAATACACATGACCACATACGTGTGAAAAAGATTAATGATCCCCAATATAAGTATTTCGTGCTGAACCAGCACTCATCATTTGGTTCAGCGGGAAATACAGATATTGGAGATTATTGATCTTTTTTCGCATATATGTGGTCCTGTATATTTGTTGTATAAGTTGGAATAGATAGATGTAGAGACTTTGAACGTCTGAATTTAAATATATTCTAAATTAGATTAAGTTCAGTGTAGACAATATATGTGTGTTTAAGTATTACATTTCGTATTTATAACTACCATTAACAGCCCATTGAAAATTCCTCATATACAAACATTTATTAGTAATTCTTTTTCACACATTTTAATTTACTAGGAAATATTCCAGTAGATGCTTGAAGCTCTATACAAATATATATATATAAATTGTAACCATAACATCAGGCCGATTCGCTTGCCCCTCATAACTACCTATCATGCCGAACCCGTTGCGGCACTATAAATTGTAACCATTCGATTGTGATCAACTCCCGCTGCACATTATCAACTATTGAGAGCTGTATCCAAAAGCATTTCATGCTATCTATTTTATGCACCAAAGACCACAATCAACATCTGAAGCAACTTACCACAGATCAAACCAATGATCTAACATAGACTTTTATGACTTAATTTGATCGCAGCCAGGGTGTACCGCGAAGACATATCATAATAGTATGATAAAACACATTAAACAAATTATAAGTGCAATTTTATTATTTTCAAGCATTAATTCGCAAATTTTATTGTATGCGACCCGATGGCCGACCATGTACAAGATGGCGTAATTTGTGGAAATACATAAGATTATGAAATTTTAAACCTTCTTATATGATTTTTAATACGAATGCTAGTCCAGGTAAAGCTTTGCAATAAATAAATATAAATACTTGGGTTCTTTTTTTATAGTTTACTATATTACTGAGACTCTTATTATACTGACAAATGACAATTTAAAAACGTTAAGTAAATATATTCAACCTTGTCATTATTTGGTAAATCTGTTTACAAGTTTAATAATTAATTTGTATTGTATACTAGAATCAACTACGCAAAGCCAAAATGATGGAAAAGGTAAATGGGATTTTATTGTACCTTACACATCATAAACTACCAAAGACGAGAAGCATCTAAATGTTTTCTCAAAAATATTAATAAACTCTTATCATGTCGACGATAGTATGTACTTCAATGTATGCTCTATTCAAGGTTTATGATTTCTGATTTTAAGAATGACACATAGCAACGGCACAGTAAGTTTAATTAAAATCAACTTTTATTTACAAAATGATTAATGATAAGTAATTAATTCCCAACGTAATAATTAAATAAATAAATAAACAAATAAGATAAATAACTTAAAATTCCATCAACTTTCTTCAAGAACATGTTATAGATACAGTTTTAAAATCTAATCATACCTTATATTTCAAAATTTTTATGTAGTGAATGTATTGAGAAAGTTATACTAAATTCAATATCAATTCATGAGATATTCAACGTCATTTCCAGATTCAATAAATCCCTACCGTAAACTTATAATATTATAATAAATAATATTATATCTGTAAGCTTTAGCTATAATGTAATCATTAAGTAAATGAAAATTTAAACTTACATCCCGGTAAATAATAATTAACCAACAGTTAATTATTTTGAAGTAACTTGATTAGAATGTCCTGCTACCATTTGATGATTTAACTTATCAATTATACTGATAAATGAAAGAAGATGATTTAGCAGATCAACTAAAATCTTTTGCCCAACTTAGATCTATGAAGTAAACATATTCCTGTGGATGTATTCATCTACACGAAGGAATTAAATAACACTAAACGTTTTGTGGATTTATACCATCATAACGCAATAAGTACAAATACACCATTCTGCGGATTAACCACCAGCGCAGGAATGAGTATAAAATACCAAAATTGGCAATTAAATAATCTGCGGATTAACCACCAGCACAGATTAATGCCCTTTAACATTATAAAAACAACATTACCATTTACTTCACATTAAAGTGCCAAATCATCATCCTCAGTTATTCTGACTATTCAGAAAACACTAACACTTTAGCAAATATGGGTTCTTGTATAATAAAATGCTAAGCTAATCAGGACGACTAATGTACTAACTTCTCTTACTTAAACTAAAACATGTGTAATATAATATAAGTAATAGTATTATATAGGAATACAAATCTGGAAAGATTCACAAAATACCTCATAAAGATTTATACATCTCATGAATACACTCAGTACTTTTCAAGCTGTTTCGCGAGCACTATTCTCTTGAATAAATATTTTATTCAACCCTTATTGATTTAAACCTAGTAAAATATACTTAGGAACTTCACATGCAAGTTCTGATAACGATAAACGTAAAATAATGCGTTATGCATCTAACATAAAATTTAACAGGTGTGTGTGTGATATAAATTAAATGTAAAGCATTTTACAGTTCAATACATGAATTATAACAGGTGTGTATGTCACAACTTGGATTGTATAACGTTTTATAACTCCAAATCTGATCCGTGGGATCCATGTACATTATGTCGAACAATAAATCTATGAAGCAATAATTATAACTATAATTTAATCCCATACATGCAATTTTATCCGTTGTATTGGTTATTATAATCAATATTTGATGAACAATTTTACATGGCTCCTAAGACATGACACAACTTCAAAATATGAAACGCAGAATTTAAATGAAAATGTTTTCATTAAGTTATTAATTTCTACATTTCTCTATTAAAATGTTCCAATTTTATTACATCCATGCGAATTTTTATCCATCCACACTTAAATATAGGAATATTAATTATAGCACTTAATTCAATCATTCCAAATTGACGATAAAATTAGAAATAGCTTTGATTAATTATTTGAAGATTATTTATTATTCAAATGTTAAACAAATTAATTAGCAAATATATTACTGGCATTGTAGAATTAAATATCAATCAATACTATATTTTTATTAGAATTAGAAACGAAAATATTTAAAATATGTTGATAACTTTAACATTTTACTTTAATTTAGACTTCTTTTTATTTAAAAAGCAAATTTTCATATTCATAACTTCTGTAATTAAAATACTTTTAAATGTTTCCAAATTGTAAAATAATAAATATTTCAAAACATACCAAATTCTTGCAATCAATTCTTTTAAAATAGGAAGCTCCGACATTTCAAAATGTAATATTGGAAAATTCTTACTATTGGCGATTCGATCCACTTGGCCAGCCGACTTGAACAGACTTTTTTAATTTAGCAAGGCATCTTCTAATTAAATACCACTATGTTATTTATGTTTATAGCAAACTTTGTGGTAGTCCGACTACTTATTTTTTACTTTAAAATAAGCTTGGCAAATTTACACTACTTGCCTTTACCATTTTCTTTTCATTCTCCCTCCAAAAGCAAACTATCAGACAATCGTCTCTTAAATTTGCGCTCTTTTCTTTTTACATTGAGATGCCTACGCAATTACTGTATTTATTTTTAATAATTAATTTTAATTGAATAAATGGTTTTTTTTTGTAAATTTCTTAAAATAATAATTTTAAGATCACTTTAAACAAATAAAACAAAAAAATTGTTTTTAATATTATTATACCAAATTTTAATGTGTTGTCAAATTTTTAAAAGTTAAGCGTTTTGATATGCGTTAGCATATGGGAATAAGCAAATTTAAATTCATTAAATAATATAAGAGAGTAATCTGTTCAAATGCAACTTAAGCCAATCAAATCACCAAAAGAAGAAAGAGAAATTTTAATATCAGTTACATCAATAATAATTATATTTTATACTAAAATATATATATAATATATATATAAGTTTAATATACATATACAAATTACAGTATAATTTAGTTTTTAAAAAATATACATCAAGACATCCACTAAAATAATTAACAAAACATGTTCTAATGCAGTTATGAAAAAAAAAAACAGTACTGTATTAAATTATTTAAAAGAGCAACTCCATAACAAATTGATTGAACTAGGCAAAAGAATGACTGACTAAAAATTGATTCATCATGGGACTCACATGGGGAGACATATGAATAAAGTTTTTAAATTTAAATTTACAAATTTCTATTTTTTTTTTAAATATTTTTTTAAACTACAAATAATGAGTCCATAGAAATAGAAAATCTATTGTATAATAGTTTTCTCTGAAATTTTTATTTATTTATTACAATTTAAAATCTGAAATTATTGTTATTTAATAAATAAATTTTTAAAAAAAACATAATATTAATCTTATGTTGTAGAATCCCAGTAAACTTACACTAGTGCTGCTATCTGCAATAAGAAGTTTTACTGAGAAAGTCCATTTAGATCAATAATAGAAAAATCTTGTAATAAAATTATATTTTTTGTTGGTACAATTATGGTTGAAAATAAATAAATGTTCAAGATTTTAGTTGCAACTACTGTCTATATGTCAGTGATAACCAGTATCTAAAAAAAGTTTTCAATTTTTTATTTAAAAAAATATATAACTTTGCAGGAGAAAAGATGCTTATATACTTAAGTACTTTTATCCTGATATTTTTAAAAAAATAACTTCACTTTGTATTTGTTTTTGAATTCCTTTTTTATGTAAAATTATTAAATATTATTTTGTAATAAGTATGTGATAAACATGATTTGGCTGTTATAGGAATGTAGTGTATGTATTTGATTTTTAATTGATTATATTTGATTAGTTAAGGAAAATTAATTTTTCAAAAATATATATGATTTAAAGCAGGTTATTGACTTTGTCTATAATTTTATTTTATATTATTCATAAGGTTTTTAATTGAAAAATAGACTTTTTATGTTTCCAAGATATTAGTAATTTTTAACTCATAATGATTTTAACATATTTATCTGAAACAAAAAGATTTTAAAGAGTAATAAATTTTTTGCTTAATATATTTTTTAAGCTGAAAATTGAAATGAATTTCTTTGTGATGATAACTTTATTGCTAATTTTATTTACAAAGTTAATATTTTATTTTTAAGATTTTTTCCATTATATGAATTCATAATTTAAATAAATTTAGCAAAATTTCAAAGATTTAATAATGAATAAGTTTTCTTTTTCATTAAAAATTTCACTGTAAGATAATAAGAATTAAAAAAGTCATGAGTGTTTCTAAACAATATTTGATATATGTTAAATAAAGAACATTAATTAACCCTTTTGCAAGTTTCTGTTTTTTTTCATTCCCAATTACTATAAATGTTCAACATTAAGATTAATATTAAACCATTATTACTCAACAAAAAATAATAAATTTGACTTCATTTAAACTTTAAGCTGTTTATTTTGTTTAGACCCTGTAACTAATTTAATGGTCACAAAAATACAAAATACGGTTTTTGGACATAGCATGTGCCATCTCTTGGTCAATTTTGGTCGCAATTTCTTAATTTTAGGCTTATTTTATAGGAAATTCAAAATTTAAAATTGTAGTTCTAAAAAAATCCACATATAGCATTATATTAAAAAAATCAATTTTCTTTACTGCCTATTGGTGTCTAAGTCTGTCCTTTTCTCTGATTGGATACCTACCAAATCTGGAAATTGTCTTCTAGGTGAGTTTCTAAATGAAAAATTCAGAAACTAAACAAAGATGTTCTACATGTTCATAATTGATTTTGATGTAAATAATTAAATTTACTGTAATTTTTTACATTCATAAATAAAATTTTACATTATTCTATTGAAATATAAACTTTGATTCAGAAAATTTTTAATATTACAAGAAAAATAAGTTTCGTGAATATAATCATTTTTGAAAACAGTTATTTATAACATAGCAACTCTAATTTCAATAGTAGGTGGTTCTAAATAAATCAAAATAAAATATTTTATGCATTTGTATTTTGAAGTAAATAATTATATTTATCATAATTTTTTACATTCATAAATAAGATTTTACATTACTCTATCGAAATATAAAGTTTGATTCAGAAAATTTTTTATATTACAAGAAAAATAAGCTCGTGAATATAATCATTTTTACAAGAAAAATAAGTTGGGAATGATAACTCTTCAGAAAAGTAAATTATTTTGACAGGTAGAAATTGGATAATAACACCAGTGATTAGTTGAAATATAATTCTTTTGTTTTACCACTGCCTATTTTTGAAACATTTTTTCTTATATTTTTCTTCAGTTATTAAAATTATTTTTAATTTTTCGTTACATTTAACCAATTTGAATGTAAAATTATTTAATTTTAGAATCTGAATTAAAAAAATTCTGTGTATTTTAGATTAATATTTTAACAATAGAAACTGACTGGAAATGAAACTGGCGAATAATATTGTTCTCAGATTTAAGTAGTGGACCAATACAAAAATTAGACAAAGATTAACTCTTTTAAATAAGTTAAAAGAATCAGTTAAAGGATTAATAAATATTTTTGTTTACAAATGAAATAAATTTTAAATGTTCACATTTTATTTCTGAAAATATTAAAAAATTAAGATTTTAATCAAAACAAAAGGTTTCATATATCATCATTATTAAAAAGATTGTTTTTATTTTCAAATATAAACAAAATTTTCATTATGACATTTGTTTTTAAATATTAACAAATAAATATTTCTTTCTTTTAAGTCTAACAAATTATGCTTTAAAAGTTTAAATTTTTTAAAAATTTTTTTGCATTATAATATTTTCACACATGATGTTATAATTACACTGAATAAGTAGGAAGCTAAGCTTGTAAATAGCTTTATGGTAAATTTGGATTGTCCAAAAATATAATGCTCTATTTTTAAAAATAAAATATCTCCATCCAAAATAAATTATTAATACTTTGTTTTCTTGATTTTTAATAATTATTGTACAATTAATGTATAAAAGTGATTTTGAATTGGAATAATTTTGCAAATAAATATATTTTTGGTTATTTAAACTATATTCTTCAAATGTTGTCATAAAAAGTGACATCAGAAAATGTCAGAAATACAAAATAAATCACTGCCCTTTTGATTTTCTGGCCATCTATAGAAATTTTTGTGATCAAAAATTTTACTTTAAAATATATATAGAAAAATGCACATATTTAAAAATAAAGCTTGCAAAATTTCTCAAAAGGTGGTGAATAATTTAAAAATACATGAAACATTGGCTTGAGTGGTTCATTGGTTAATCTTAGAAAATAGAGTATAA
Source organism: Epiperipatus broadwayi (assembly GCA_028023455.1). Classification (NCBI taxonomy): domain Eukaryota; kingdom Metazoa; phylum Onychophora; class Udeonychophora; order Euonychophora; family Peripatidae; genus Epiperipatus; species Epiperipatus broadwayi. The sequence goes on from JAQFVV010012712.1 coordinate 220,096, forward strand.
CTTATTTATTAATAAACAGTATAATTGCCATGAATTCACAAAAATTCTCAGTAAGTGGCAAATAATTTAAAAACCCATGAAAGATTGAGTTGAGTGGTCCATTAGTTAATCTTAGTAAATATAATATAACCCGTTTATTAATAAACATAGTATAATTGCTGTGAATTCTTTACTGTAAATTTTAAACATTTTACCAAAAGCAAAAATCTTGTTGCTTAAAATTATTCTAACATTCTAGTCACAACTATATTAAAGAAAAATGAACAAGAAAAAAAGTATATTTCAGCTAACATAATATACATTTTACAATATATTTTGGATAGTTTACTTTTTAAAAAAATCAATTCTAAGGATAAAAATTAAAATAATGTTAGCATATTATTACAACTTTAAAATATATTAAATGAAAATAAAAAAAGACATAAAACTTACTATTTCTAAAATAATTTGCATTTTTTATTTTATTTTTGATATATTTTATATATTTTTTGCAATTATGTAATTAATAAAACTCCCAACTCGTAATGGTTATAACTAATTTTGCAATATTAACACTACAACCAGTTTTTTATACCATTCCTAAGGTATGTATTTGTTATGTGCATCATTTCAAATTTGATTTTTTATAATTATTATTTACAATAAATATCAAACTATTTATATATATATTTTTAAAAAATATAGCATAAAATCATAGTAATAATGAAATAAAATTATCTTTATTTAACTGGATTAAATTGACAGATTTTTTAATAATCAGATGATTGCTTATTTATAATTAGTTATTATAATGAAATAAATGTGCTTCTTACTATTGTTGCTATTAGTTATAATAATTTTTATTATATTTGTGTTAAAAAGTAAAAAACAACAACAAAGCAGCATTTTTTGAAAAAGAAGGTTTAAATGTACAGCCATTTAGATTATAACTGATATGAGATATTACTAAAACAAAAAGGCAATGAGATAAATTCAAAGTAATTTTATTTTTGCAAAATAGAGGGATACTTAGCAATTCCCATAGGGGGATGCTTGTTTAATTTAAAATTAATATGAAATTAAGAGATTTGAAAATTAATAGTGGTATCATATATGCCTGGTAGCTATAGTGGGTGAATTTAGTTTATTTTTTCATTGCCTAGAAATATTTTATCATTATAAAAATTGCTTTAAATGACTTTGACATTTTGCTACAATTATAAAAACATTAAATAAAAATTAGATTAATAAATAATATTTTATATAATACAATGTTCATTTTCAAATTTATTTTTGAATGGATAATTTTGTGATCAAATTTTTTTGAAATTATGTATTCTATAAATCTTTTAATTTTTGATTGTTTTGTCATCTATTTTATCTCATGAAAAAGAAATATTGTTTTAATTGTTACTGGCATGCTACTGTAATTATGAAATGTTTGCTAATATTTTAATATTGTGGTCATTTTTAAAATGAGCTATAATGAATAATTATGTGATATTTGATGTAGTGAATCATAAATGATAATTATATGCATATATAAGATAAAAATATTTTTTCCATAAAATATACGTAAAGCTTTAGTTTAACTCTTAATTTTTTTGAACTTCTGATATCATTCAATAGTTTTATCTCCATTTATTACTTTTCCTTTGCTATCTCTAAAATTTTATTCAGAAATACTACTTTGAAATGAAATATATTCATTTTTTCAATTGCCCATTGTTACTTCCAACTTTTTTCTTCTATTTTTTGCAACTCAAAACCTTTATTATTTTTTTAATATAAAATTTATGTTAATACAGTGACTAAAAATAATGCATTAATTCAGTATATGTGAAATAAATTATAATAAAAACAAAATATTTATATGTAGAAATTACAATTACCCCTGTTATATTTGAAATAAAGTCATAATCCATGGGAAAAAAATATGCTAATAAACTTTTAAATTACATTTTAATTAAGTGTCATAGCATCGGCCAGGACGCAAACCCGCAACCCGGACAACTGCCTGCAAGTGCAAGGCAGTCACGCTGACCTGAATTAAGTTATGTCCTACTCATATTAATAACAGTCAAATATCATACTTTATAAAAGCTGATGTATATTACACATATTTATTTTTTAAAATAAATATTTAAACAAGTATATATCTCTATAATAAGCTTTCAATACATATTATTAATTACTTTTTACTAAGCTAAAAGCTCTACCTTTGTTTTACAATTAGATACCCCTCTTTAACAACGATAAAATATATTTATAATATCTTTGATACAAATCAATAAACATTTTTATTTAATCATTGATCTTTTTTGATGTTTACAATCTTCAATTAATGTTTACTTGTACATTTGAAACACATTCATGTAAGAAAGAACTACATTTTAACTTTATCATAACACAATGTAACCAAAACTGTAGACAATTTAAAGCAAAATCTTAAAAAAAATGTTGTTCCAATATAGTGTAACATTCATATATCAATTCAGAGAGTTGATAGATACCTTAATTTAAGTAAACATGAAAAAAAACTAAATTAAAGAGTGTATGCTAATATCTCTGCTTTATTGATAAATGCTACAAAGGAAAGCATTTAAAATCTCTATGTAGAATTTATCCCCAGCCCCAGACAAATTTATAGCTACTGACATTCATCAGTGAGGTTCTAGGATATTTCAGACACTAGATCCAAATTACTTAGTACCTCACTGAGGAAAGCCAATAGTTAGAAACTGGTCTGGGATTGAGGATAATTTCTAGATAGAGATTTCAAATCTTTCTCTTGTCATTTATCATCAAAGCTTGTTAGAGCTATTAGCAAGCTTTTTATTTTAGTTTACAATAGCAAATTTATCAAATTAATCCACGTGATGTATGACTTTATTTTACTTACTATGAAAATAAATTAAAGTCAAACTAATAAAGTAATTTAAATAAAATTTTGATATTAAAAAGGATTAAACCAAACCAATAAATACGCAGTTATGGCATATAAAAAATACATCTTTAAAATACGTATGTTTGATGCAAAATGATGGCATTGAATAATTTATATTGTTCATTTATTTTAGAGCATGTTAATTCTGTAAAAAAAAAAAAAAGACATATAAAACAATTTTGAGAAATTGTTTAAACCTGAAAATGAAATATGATTATATATGCATGTGTGTTTGTGTCAGTTACAGTAGAATCCAATGATAGTTTGTTTATTCTTTCTTGGTAAAATCTTTCATTCTTTTTTTTATATTTAAGTTCTATTAGACCATGTTTACTAATGGAATCTTTCATATAAATTTTGTAGGTAAAAAGGCATATAGGTCATCTCTTATTTCACTGTATGGATAACATATTCAAATCATCAGGCCAATCCATATCAATTTTATTCTTGCACTAACAGTATTTAAATTCATTAATCATTCTTGAATGGCTGTATAGATTTTCATGAGCACCTTCTTAAAAAACATCTCATTTAAAAATTTGTTTTCTACTTAAAAAAATCAAAACTATACTTGAATTTAAATATCAATTCATAGAGTTGTGGAAAAGAAATCAATCCAGTCTGGGAGGGAATTAAGCATAAAGATATGATTGCCGTAAACAGAATATTATGTATTATAATTGCATTTCTTTCAAAAATTTGAGTCTTATATTTCTTTCACTCTTTTAAACTACTATAGATGTAAATACTTGATGAAGTTTATCTTATATAAGAAGTAGTGAATTAAACGATTTAAAGATTTTGAATCAATTTCCAGCTGATTAAAGTATCACATTTGAGTAAAAAATTGTTATATTTACTCTGATACTCTCAACATGAATAGGTCCATAAATACTAATATTATGATTATTTAATAACAAATATTTACAGTTATTTAATTAATTTTCTGTTTATCTCTGAGCAATACAAATCTGTTAAACCTTAGCTTCCTTAAATTTCTTTTCAAAAAACTTTAACTGCCTCATTTTTTTAAAAAATAAGTTTTTAACAAATCTTTGGGTTTTGATGAATAAAAAAATATCATTCACCTTAAGCCTTTATTGAAATGCTATCAAGAGTAAGCTTAATTAATCAGTAATTTGACAAAGGCAAAAGAAAGAAACAGAGTTGGGGATGATGATTTAAATGCACTAAAATCGGTTATCACTAATTAATCATTCTTACTATAAATAACAAAGAGAACAGTTTTTATTCTATAACATATGTAAACTAATGAATTGAATCATTTATGATTATTAACATTCATGACAGGTAAAACAAAATGTACCTACAAATAGAATGAAGTTATTAAAATATGCAGCACCTGACTAAGGTTAGATTAATATAATAGTTTATGTATGTTGACTTGAGTTCAAACATGTTAGATTGTTTTGAATTTCAGCCTTTAATTAGAAATGGAGTTAAATGTTGCTAAATGCATAACAGCATTATTTCCAGCATTGAATCTAAAATCTCATTGATAATGGCAAAAGTTAGAAACTGATCTGGGGCGGGTTTATATGCAGCAAATATGTAAATCACTCATTACTCAAGCTTACTATACATGCCACTAATTCTTTATTTTATGAAATATGAGGTAATTTGTTAAAATTGTATTAATGTTTATTTTTCATGGTCTTAAATCATTAGTAATTAAACAGTAACTTTATTGAAGTTATATTTTTATAAATATTTATTTTAATAATTAATACATAAGACTTAATATAAAAATAATATATTTTTAAAATAGACACTGCCGTGTAAAAGCTGCTACAACACATCTCTAAAGAAAAATAAGAAAGTAGAAAATATAACTCATAAGACATCAAATTCCAGATAATGGGGATTATAGACTTTTTTTTATCTTTGTTTTAGTCTGTCTCTTGACCAATTTTAGTTTGTAAGCTAAGTCGACTTTTGAGATAGCTAGTAGAAAAAAAATCGGAAGCTTATTCAGGACTTGAAGAAACGTTTAAAGCTTACTCATTTTGAATTTAAACCTCATACTGTGGATAAGGTAGGCAGATATTATGTTCAAAAAATTGTTTTATAATCTGATATTTATTGTAATATGTTTTCATAGTTTGATATAGCGATATAGTGGAGAACTTTGAAACTCAAGTACCATGAATTGTGATCTCAGGGGTTACTTCCGGTACTCTAACTTTTATGAATTTTCGAGAAATAAACGATTCATTTATTTATTTTACGATAAAATGATATTGTGAATTTATTTTTAAAACTTGAGTTTTAATTACAATAAAGTACCCCACAAGTAATTAAATAGAATACAAATCTCTGTATATTTTTCACTAACATATATATACTTTTAAACTAAATATTACTTGATTTTACTACATTAATTTTATTGGGAAAAGTGATAGCATATTGCCATTAATAGAAGTCTTTTTTTTTTTTGGAAATAAAAAAAAATAGTAATTCAATTTTAGTCGAAAGGTTGTTAGGAGATTTGAAGAATTTAACCGCATTTTGATATGACATTGTTTCCGGATTCTTTTACATGTTATTTATAAACAAAATTAGAAACTTCTTACATTATTTATAGAAGGAAAGTAGTTGCTGTTGGCAGTTTGTGTAATTCTTTCATAATATTAAATTACACTTGCTGTTATTTTTGTAAGTACAATCATCAATGAAAAAAAAAAAACATTAAAAAAAAAGATAGCTGTTAAATCTAAATTTAGTAACAATGTTTTATATAATATAATAATTATTTTTAAACCATATAGAAATACACTAATATTAGCGAAAGTGAAATAGAAAGCATTGCTTTTCGGGCTTGCCGATTGCTGGATGGTGAATGTTTGGAAGGTTTTCAACTCTTGGTTTATTCTTCATTTAAAAGTAACCAGATGCATATTTATAATTATTATTAGACAAGCAGCTGTATTGTTTTTGGCTGGTTATTTAAAAAAAAAAATCTTTTATTAGAACAAAAAGAATTTCAAGATTTAACCAGTTTGGATTTTAACTCAGGTTATAAGAATAACAAGTGATTATACTGCAAAAATCTTCAATTTAGCAACCGAAGCATTTTCACCCATTATTAATTCAATGCCGAATAATAAGCGCTTCAAGTTTTATCCAGTTTAACCGAATAATACCTTCAATTCTTTATATCATTTCAGATTTTTTTTTATCTGTACTTGTTTCTATTTAGATCTTTTGCAATCTTTTAGCAGTCTCTTTAAGCCTTCAGTTGTCCATTTAATGTTGTCCCTTTTAGAATCATGTCCAGCTCTGCTCCATTTTGCTCTTTAAATATTTCAACAATGTTAGCGATATCTCTTTTCTCATTGACACATTTCTTTTTAAAACGTCTGTTACCCCCCCCCCCCCCCCCCAAAAAAAAAACAAACAAACAAACAGTTTTTCATACTTTACTTTCACTAATTGCTTTCTCATAAAATGACCAAATCTCACATCCATAAAAAAGTACTGATAAAATTTATTTATTAAATATCTTTGTTTTCAAAAACGTAAGCATTTTTTAACGTTATTTCTACCAACAGTAGTACAAACACATTTAGTTCTATAAATAAATAATCTGATAAATATACTATGTTTATAATTGTTATCTTCTTCCGATTCATACTTTACTTGTCTTCATTGGAGAAGCTATTGATTATTATTTTAGCCTTATCAAATTTTTTAAGTCCTACTTTATTGTAAAAGCTATTCCATAACCTGCAAAATTTAGATATTTGAGTAATTTTATTTATTATTATTCATGTAGCTTTCCATCTTAATGCATACATTGCCACACATCTTTATATCTTTTTTAGAGTAATCCTTTATTTTAATCACTACTATTGCATTTGGGTTTTCTTCAGAATTGGATATCTTGAGTCTATGTCTCTTTTAAAGCTTTAGTCTCTGCAGTTCTGTTTATAGAATGAAATACTTTCTTATATTGTAAAAATCTAAATAACAATGGCAATTCATAACCATTGGTTCTTTTTTTATTTGTTAATTAAACAATATGTACACTAAAGTAATCTATTGAAAAATAAATGTATTATCTCCTTTAGACAAATATTTCATGAAATATATTGTGACCAATTAATAAAAATGAACCCAACTGTTATTGATTTTTATCTAATTTAATATAAATTACTGATTTATTTTATGCAATGATGATGATGAGGCCAATGAGCTTGTAAAATAACCATGCCATGATAACTTGGGGATCTCCAAATTCTGGCCTATGGTTTGAATTCAATTTTTATCTGACTTACTAAAACATATTTACACATCAATGTATGAATTATTTTTAAAAATAAAAGTTAATTTCTGTGTATTAAATTGATTTACACTAGAATTATTTATATAAAAGATTTTTTTAAAGTAAAAATGTAACCAAGTGCTACTTTCTGTTATCTAAAATTAAATATTTGAATAGTAATATTTTTATAAAGATATAATATGTCAAATCTGAATTTGGCAATAAAACAAATAATTAAATGACTAGTTATTCAAAAGTTCAAAGAAATTTAAACAATAGGACAGCCAGAATTTAATGACAGTTATGAATCTTGAGCTCTACAAATTGGAATTCTATTACTGCATTAAATCATCTGCATCAATTTTTGACCTATTAAACTTCTATTAGTTTAGTGTAAAAATAAAATGTACATGTCCAATTCTGAATTGTAAACAATTGCAATATGTTGTTTACAGAAACAATATCAAGGAGACCATAATCATCAGCTTTCACAATCCATAATGCCACAAACTACAAAACAGAATAGCTTTGAGTTTTAAAACTTCAATAGGATTTTACTTGGTTGATTTTAATGTGTGATAGATGAAATATACACAATTATTCTGGAGTTGTTTTTAGATAATAAACAAACATATAATTACATTTGGTTAGGTAGAAATTTATAATCAATTTTATGCTATTATAATTTTTGCCATTAATAGATGTGTGTGTGTGTGTAAAAAGAGTTTATTTATGCAATTTTTCACTATAAATAATGATATTTTTTCACTATGATCTAATAGAGGGTGTTTAAATGTATTCACTTATAATAAGAAATCTGATTATTGATTATAATTAGTTGACAGGTTATTAAGATTATAAATGCCTAATTTAATTTCATATAACCTAAGTTCAAGTTCAAACCTCCCATTGTCAATAGATACAAGTCTCAGATTAGTCTGGAGATGTGATCACAGGATTATCATTTTTTATTCTTTGGTAATTTAAGCTTACAATAAATGGCTCTAAGGAAATTGTAAATAAAGCATATTAATAATAACTAAAATAAACAATCTTATTGTAATTATTAAAGAATTATTTTATATTTAATTTTAGTGTTCAAATTTATTTTAAGATTATAACATATTTATTCTCATTTTAAATATTTTCTAATAAGTGATAACAATTATTTAATCTTATTTATAATTTTACTGATAAGAATTAATGAAATTGTAAAACCTACCAAAGTAGAATTTATAAAAGTCTATTCTGCTCACCGTTACAAATAGCTCTACAATCAAAATTTTTTTATGATCTTTTGCTTATCTAATTTTTTGTATCATAAATAATAACTGAAATTAATTTACTAATGTGTTTTTATTAATCTAAAACGTTTGCATTCAAAAATTGTTTTAGATATTAACCAATAGAACAAAATAAATGACAAATATTTATAAAAATAGGATGATTATATATTGTCTATCTCCTGTTTTATTTAATATGTATGTAAATTAAATTATTTTCTTAAATAGAAATATTGAGTTGACAAGACAACACAGTAACAAGATTATGTGATATCATTCTAATACCATCAGTAGTAGTTTTGCTTTTACTTACCATGTTTTTCATTATTCTATCAGTTATAATACTATATTCTCAGTTACCTGTAGCATCCATTTTATAGATCTTCATTCAGTTGATGACAAAACAGGAACTAAAATGTGTTTTGATTCATAATTAAGTATAATTTTAATAATCTAGATGTTACCATCTTTCAGTGAGACATCAATTCAAGAAAATCAAAAGTTTCAGGTTTACAAGATGTTCAATGTAAGACTCAGCTTTTACAAAACTGACTTCAGCTTTTGAAAAATTAAAAAAGGCAATTTTATAAATCATTTATCTACAGATTTATTTAATTTTTTGTAAAATTATGTTAAATATTTATTTTTTAGTAAATCATTTATAAATAATATTTCTGTATTGTAACTTTCACTACACCATTGTACACAAGATAAGGACTGGTTTCTATATACTTTTAACACCTTGTGGAGGATAGAATCATAAATATATGACCAAAGATGTGAAAAAATATTTGTGCTGATTCAGTACTTATTAGTTGATCCATATCACAATCTCTTACACCTACCTTTATCATTGTTCAGTGTATATAGATAGATAGATAGATAGATAGATAGATAGATAGATAGATAGATAGATAGATAGATAGATAGATAGATAGATAGATAGATAGATAGATAGATAGATAGATAGATAGATAGATAGATAGATAGATAGATAGATAGATAGATAGATACATAGATAGATAGATAGATAGATACATAGATAGATAGATAGATAGATACATAGATAGATAGATAGATAGATAGATAGATAGATAGATAGATAGATAGATAGGTAGATAGGTAGGTAGGTAGGTAGGTAGGTAGGTGGGTTGGTGGGTGGGTGGGTGGATGAATGGATAGATAGATGGATAGATAGATGGATAGATAGATAGATAGATAGATAGATAGATAGATAGATAGATAGATAGATAGATAGATAGATAGATAGATAGATAGATAGATAGATAGATAGATAGATAGATAGATAGATAGATAGATAGATAGATAGATAGATAGATAGATAGATAGATAGATAGATAGATAGATAGATAGATAGATAGATAGATAGATAGATAGATAGCAAATGTACAGTTTAATAGATGTGTTAAACATGGTGCTCCCACAACTTTGACACAAATCACTTAATGAAAGTATATTAATGATTACCATTAATTTATTATTGAATAATTTCTAGTCTAATAAATGACTAATAAAAAATTATTAAGTAATTTATACTTTTTATGTTTATTTCAAAATATTTAATTTTTGCTAGAATTTAATCAGTTGAAATTTGACTAAATACAATTGCACACGCCATTTATTTACTTATTATTATTGTTTTTAACAATCATCAGAGATCATTCCATAGTGCTTTATAAGTAAATAACTCATTATATATGTTTATCATTATTTTTGTAAAATTATATTGGAGATTGTTTCTCAGTAAGTATATGATTTATACATTCAGTATTTACATGAAAATATTTATTTTTTGGCAAAATATATTCAACTCAAAATTCACCATGGCAAACAAAAATTTCTATTGTCAAGAAAGAAATGACTTTCATTTTATTAAGAGATTCTCACTTCAAAGAATGTCATTATTATTTTTTGATTTTTTTATAATATATAAATGGAGTTTTAATATTTTTAAAAAATTCCCATTATTTGAATGTATTCCAAAAAATTGTTTACTGGATAACTTTTTTTTGTTAAAGTATCTTTTTATACATGCATCTTTTATTTGAATAGTTTATAAATTATTTTTAAGGTTACTTTTCATTTTTAAACTCATAATTTTAATAAAAAATTTCATATAACATAAATATGAAATTAATAGTAAGTTCTATTTGTTAAAAAATAAAAGAAAAAAACAATGGACATTACAACAACAAAATTGGTTTATATTATTGCAATACTTGAAGATTGTAAAGAAATATTTAATAAAATGTTATGTAGAATTAATACATTTTGTAGTAATGAAAATGGGAAAAAGACATTGAATGTGAACAACAGCCAGGAAATTACAGACCATGTTATTGCTTTAGATATTTGGGAAGTTGAATTATTAATGAAATGAGTAGCAATAAAAAAAATAGTGTGATAATTGTAATGATTAAATAAGCTTTTGTTAAAGATTATGAGGCTATTTTATATACAACTAAAATTATATCTATGAAAAAGTAGGCTATTTTGTATATCATTGAAATTAGATCTATGAACAAGTTTGTCATCTATTTTATTTGTTTATAATATTATTTCATATGGAAAAAAACATGCACATTAAAAAAAAAATGAGGAAAAAATAAAATTAAGGCTGTAGACTAGTCTAGTAGAAGGATAAAAAAGGTATATAGAAATTATATGGTGGAAAATAAAAAAAATTTGAAAACAATAAATGGAAAAAAAAAAGATTATTTAAAAAAAATATAAAGAAAAAGAACTGGGATTAGGCATGTAATTAGAAACAGAAGAAATATAAAAATGTGTTGTAAAAGTCTTTTCTAAAAGCAGTACTCTTTATCCTATTCTAGAGACATCTATTGTGAGTTTGAAAAATGATATGCTGCTATGATATCCTTATTTCCCAGATCAATTTTTGGCTTATGATTTCATTAGCATAGACTAGAACTAAAATCTGGACTAATCCATTGTTATATATTGAAGCCATTATTTATTCTTTTATACTATTCAGGATAGTAGCTTGAAATTCACAAATGCCAAAGTATTGAACTACACCAACTCAGTTTCATAATTAGATAAATACGATACCATAGCAGTTTTCATATATTTTATAAATGCCCATTTAATTCTAATCTGTCCATCCCTACCCTGAATAAAAAAATAATAGTAACAATGATGTCAGAGGCTTGCACTTGGTGGCACTACTGAATGGAGAGTTTGGTAATCTTATTCATAGCAGATGTAAGCATATGAAATGTTTATCATGTGATGTTTTGATGTTTTAATTTCATTTTTATTGCAGGAAATAACAGCTGAAACTCAGACTCATTATTAAATGGATTGATTAATTAATGCAAGTTTGTCTGTACATATTTGAGTAAATAATTAAATTAAAAAAGGGGAATTTATAGGCATTATAAGAAAAATAATATTTTATTAGGATCAGATGATTTTTACCACACCTATATTATACAATGCTTTTCTTACATTGTAACCTTGATTATTTAATGAACACTATATAGTAGTGTTTATTATATTCATGTGAAGTGGTACTTGGATTACTGGATTTAGTTTACCTATTCTTACTGTATCTCTCATCCACCAATAACTTTTTGCTTTTTCTTTTTACTCGTGTGTTATAAACTATTATAAAAGTTGAGAATGACGTGATAATTTTGATTATTTGTTTTTATACCAATGCTGGCCAATGGATAAAGATATCAAAAATCGTTATAAAAATCAAAAATGCCAAAATATTTGTTTACTGAAGTAGTACAAAACTATATATTTAGGCAAGTTTATATTCAAAACATGAATTTTTTTTATTTATTTCATGCTGTTATCTTGATATTAAAAATAAAAAAATTAAATGCTCACTAGATCCAGGTTTAAACTCTTTATTGACAAAAGCTGTAAACCAAAATTTAAACTGGGGATGTGAATAGCATAACTCTGGATATACATTTAAAAAGCATTTCCATATGCCACACCCATCTTTATCAAAACATTATAAAAGCAAAAAAATAATTTTATTTTCAAAATGCCTCTTATTCTTATGTTACCCGTGGACATATCTTCATCATATTGAGTATGTAGATCAAGTGAATTGAAAGGAATATAAAATTATTTTATATTGCATTGTAGCCTTGTTTCGATTGGAAAGCAGGCTAATTAATGATATAAAAATTAACTTAAATTTTTTTATAGAGTATACATTGCTCTTATTGTAGAAGTATGCTTGAAAGAAGAATACTATGGATGATGTCTAACAATTAGGTAAGATGATGAATTTTCTTTCAAAGTTGCGATGCAACTGAAGATAAATCACAGAGACGCCAAACAGTTTAATGATTCTACATGTGAAAATGCTTTATAGATTGATTTATATGTTTATGGTAAAACTCAACTTCAACGTTTTTATTATAATATTTATTTTTTTATTGTTATTTTCTTCTGAAACGGATTAATTATTTATAAATGGCTATTAAAATTATGATGATGATGACTATGATAATATCAAACCTCTTCCTGAGAGCCAATTGAAAAGATAAAAATAATAATTTTTAAATAAATATCGTTCCGTTATTAATCTTAATGCTATACTTATGTAAGTACAGATAATATTATAATATACTTAAAATTGATACTGTTATAATAAATAAAACATTGATTTTTTTTTTTTTTCTATTTGAAACTCAGAATTTGTGTTAATTTGATAAATTTATAGTAATGTTTTAAAGTAAAAATGAGTGTAACTTGATTGCTAATTCTGGTTGTTTTATGTGGGTTGTAATCTCTGTTGATTTAAATGTAAGAAACGGGAAATTATAAATTTAGACCTTGGCAAGAATCTCCCCCTTCCTTCTTTTTTATTAAAAATTTAACAGATGGAAAAAATAATAATAAAACTTTTGCATTTATCAAAACATAATTATTTAAAATTAAATTAAAATATGTCATATTATATTAAAATGGGAATAACATTTTTCTATGATTAAAATGTGATAAAATATAAATAGAAACACATCAAAATCAAAACGCTCATTTGTAAAGAGTGAAAAGAAGATAAATTTTCTTTCTTAATTGCACAAAAAATATAAATTGATCAACATCTGCAAACACAAACACCACGTATGTCTTTAGTGCATTGTGAGATATAAAACATTTTAAATTATTTTCTTATTGTAATCTAAAATAATTTAGGTAATTCTCTTTATTAATAATCTACTTAAGCTAGAGTAATCAGGAGATTGCTTCAACCAATGATCAGTCGAAATTGACTGTAATCCTTTATCAATGCACTCATACTTACCATAGATGACTTTCAAACAGAATTAAAGCCTGGCTATTTATTTACTGTATGAATTTTTTTAAGAAAATTTAAACAATTAAAAAATATCATAAAGAAATCTTTAGAAATTCCAATCAGTAGATTCACTAATGGTTTATTAAACTCTTTCATTTGCGTCAGAGTATTACTAGATTTGTCAGTCATTATATAGTTTATTGTTTTCATTTGATTACATCCATAAGGATCAATAACTATTAAATTTCATTTATGAAACACATGTCAACAATGACTATCAGTTTTCCTGAGATTATAGTAACATCTATATCAAAACTATATAGCTTTATAGTTGAATCTCAAAAAAGAAAACTGTTTAGTATGTCATAAGATATCCATTTTTGCACCATGAGGCTTTGATTGTTTAAAAATTGTTTCGTGAACTTTCAGAAAGATTTTAAATATGAGCAGAATCTTAGGTGATGAAACAATATATTAAGTTATTGATAAAACTTATCTACTTAACAGATTTTTATAAATTTTCTGCATGTCAACATTTTCTTTGATCTTTGGAAGAAAAATATGTGAAAAATCAGGAAACAGTCAAGCGTTGTTAGCCGAGAGGTCATCGCACCCGCCTTGCAAGCAAGTAGTTGGTTGCAGACGGGTGTGGGTTCGTGTCCCGGCTGATGCTATGACATATGAAAAAAAAAAATCAGGAAACAATTGAAGCAAAATAAATTTAAGTGAGCCAATGATATTTTTCATGCTAATATTTAATTGAATATTTAGAAATTTAATGTGGGCATTGTTTGTTCAATAAGAAGATAATCTTTATGAATAGAAATATTAGGTAAGATTATACTTTAGACCACATTTACAAAAGTTAATATCCAAATTATAAGATTACTTTTGTTAATTGGTTACATGAAAAGATATCCATACTGTTTTGGTTGGATTAGGAATAAAATGGCAATTCATTAAGAGAATTCCAAATCTTTAATATCCTTATGAAGAGATATTTCTATTTATAAAAAGAACATCTTTTATAATCAATATAGAGTGTGTTATAACTATAGGTTTACACAGAGTCTAAACTCTCCATATAGTAGTACCACTCAGTGCAAGCCCAAATAATCAGTGGATGCACAAATTTTCTTGCATCCATTGATTACTCTCACTTGGTCTAAGTAGCACTACTGTATGGAGAGTTTAGCCTCTGTGGAAACAGCTTGTGTAAGCATAAAGAATGGTGCTCACATGGTATCTATAAGTTCAGGTATTAGATCTAACTTAGAATAATCATCAATTTTTTTTCCAATATATCACTTTTTTTATAATTGTTAATGAAATAGTGAAATAAGTATTTAAAAGATATATAAAAATATATGTTCTTGAATGATTCTGAACAGTAAAACCTTTTATGTCAAATGTAATACATATATTTTAATAATTGTAACAAGACCATAAATTAATTACAGCATTGTCATGTATCTAATGCTGATAATATTCATCTAATAAACAAATTCAAAAGCAATATTATAATAATTTATAAGCCAGATTCTTAAATAATTATTTAAGTAAAAAGTGAAATACTTTACAAATTCATGTAAATGATTCTTTAGAAATTTGGCTTGTAAATTATATATATTTGAAAAAGTTTACTATAAATATTTTTATGGTGTGTATGGTGTTTTCTTCTCAAAATCACATCATAGAAACTAGATACAAGCAATAACATGAGCTTATTATTGAAAGTAGTGTGCCATAATTTAATGTAATTTATTTAAAATCCAGATTTTGATGTTCCTTCAAAAGTCACACTAGTAAGAGGTTTTATAATACAGGTGTCTACTGCTACATTAGTTAATGCATTCATTTTCTAAATTATGACCTGGCATTAAATTCCAGGGCAAATAAACTTTGAGCTTTTTTGGGGGGATTTCAAGCTAGCACAAAATACTTCTCTCACAGATGCCTCACAAAGAACTCTGTAACAATTGTTGATAAGTCATTATGTATTTGATAAAGTATAAAGATCAGGTTAGTTAGAAAAGTATAAATATTGAAGCTTACAAAAGATAATGGAGATAGATTGTGATGAGCAACAAAAGTGTATAAAAATGGTTAAACCCTCAATGATCAAACTAACACATTAGACAAGCCAAATTGTAACCTAGAATGTGAGCAGATAATCTAACCTGCTGGTGGTGCATATAACACACAACCTTGGCTAGATGACTACGTAAAGTATAAACTAAAATGTCACTTGATAGAGCTATTCTCAGTGGGTATATAATATAAACACCATATACTACAATAAATATATATATAGTGGTAAGCATTATAATAAACTATTATGAAAATATAAAGCAATATGACTAATGACTCAAGAGGAGGAGGAATTTCAACTCACTCTAGCACAAATAAAAACTCAATATGCCATTGAGGTTACATTTTTTTTTCTGCAAGTATCTACTACAGTTACCCAGTTACCATTCTTATTATCCATCTTCTAAGCATCTCATTGCTTTGATCAGATAAAATTATCCAATTCTTATAAAATTTAAAATGTTCTTTGAAAATGTATGCTATTTAAGATGCATATTGAATGTAATTTCTTCAGTAACAAAATAAATTTAAATAATATGATTCATGAAATTAAATATAAGAAAATCACAGGGTAATATGACCTCATTTAAATTATAAATTAATTCTTTTTGACTGTTTAGATCTATTCAATATTGAATGTAAATTCTAGTAAATAAAATAAATAAGACATAGATTTCCCCTGAGCTATTGTCTTACTATAGTTATATTATTAGCAATACTATTGCTAATTTAAATAACATAAACATGATCTCTTAGTTTTTAGAATAATTCAATGAATAATCTAGGATTAAACTCAGATATTAAGAATGGGTAAGAGATTTGATAGTCATTCTAAATATCCTAGAATAAATCTACTTAAACATCTTATAAATATAAACCAGATTCTTGTAAAAAATAAATTTTATCATAGAATAATAAATATGATCTTCAAATATAAAAATGACTTTAAAATAAAAATGTACAGTGATTTGAATAAGCAAATCAAATTAGTTAAAGTGATCCAAAGTAATAAATCACATTATAATTCTTTATCATGCAGTACATCTTCCTCAGATATTCTACTAATACAATTTTCTATTTCTTCTTTTCCTTCTACTTTAACATATCATACTATTTACCTTTTTTGAAAATAGAATTAACAAGAGCTCTGATGATGACTGCAGGACAGTTGAAACTGTTAGTTTGATAAAGTAAAAGTATTGATAAAGTGTCTAAGAAAGGAGTAAATGGTATGATATGTTAAAGTAGAAATCAATATATAGGAAAAGAAGAAATAGAAAATTGTATTACTTCCATAAGAAGTGAAAACACTGAAGATAAAGATTATAAAGAGTGTATAATATATGATTATGGAGAGTTGTGTTTTGGAAATAGAATTAACAAGAGCTCTGATGATGACTGCAGGACAGTCGAAAATGTTAGTTTGATAAAATAAAATTATTAATAAAGTGTCTAAGAAAGGAGTAAAAGGTATGATATTCTACTAGTACTTAAATAATGCAATAAAGTGGCACTTAATACTTTCAACATTCATGTATTCTTTTAGAAAATTACATTTAAAATAATTTATAAACTTTTATATGTACTTAAATTTTATTCAGAAATGGAAAAATTTCTGGTTAATAAGTGGAATGATGTTAATAAATGATTAATAAAAATTTTTTTAGATAACAAAAATATATTTATTCTACAAAAAAAAAAAAAAAACAAATACAAAATTACAAATATGCCACATTGGAGTCAACAGAGCCAATGGATTTTACAGTGTTATTTTCTCAAAATTTATGAAAGTATTAAAATTTTACATCATGGTTTATGAAAACAATAAATTTAGTTGGATTAACTAAATAATCCAGCAGATTAAAATACAATTTCTATTGGTTAAATATCAAAAAGTTTTTTTTCTTATCAATGCATTCATACAATGATAATAACCTTTATAAATAGTGTCTTTTTTATGAATCTTTAACATGATAATAATATTAGCTTACCAATCCAATGACAAAGGAGTGATAAGACAAATGTATATTGTCTATTTATGCATAAATAAATATTTAAAAATGTTAAATTAATTATTTATCATATTTTGTTATTAGCAAAGCTCAAATATACAACTTGCATATCTACAATGAATTATTTCTCAATGCCTTGATACAAACAGCTAAAATGCCAGGTAAAACCATGGAAAAATATTACAAATGCTTTACTAAACATGCTACAAATTACAAACAAAATCCATCTTCAAATAATTTAGTATGGCAAAATGATAAGTATAATGGCATAGTTCAACTTTTGAGGGTTAATAAAGACCTAGGAATTTTGTCACTCATTGGGAAAAATAATGAGAATGTGCATCAGGGACAAAAATATTAAATAAGAATTACCTTAAAATAGAGACAGTCTGAGTTATATCTCTAAAAATATATACATATAATTATAGAAAAACAATAAATATAAGAGAAACTATGCTACCACTTCTTCTGAAATAAGTGATCAAAATGAATGTTACTATATTTAAACATACTAGTATAAACAATCATTTCTACATAGAGAAAGCTTAAAGCTACTATCTTTAACAAAAATTCTATAGCTCACCAATGTGAAAGATGATAAATAATAAGTAATGCCAAATATGGTACCATTAACATTCTGAAGTAAATAAGCATAAAATAAATAAGAGAAATTTACATGTATTTATTCAGCTTATAGCATAACAATTTATATTTGTAATAAATAATTCATATGTAATAAGGGATACATTATTTTAAAATATGCAAATATGATAAATTAGTATTCTGAGAATTTTAACTTATCTGAAATAAAAACATGGTATGCAAAAATCATAAACACAAATAAAATTCAACCTTTTTACTATCAAATAAATAATAACTCATACAAAGATAACTTTGCAGTAGAGTGATTAAAAAGTGGATTAAATATAAATTAAAAAGTATCTGTGATATTTAAAAATATTCATATAAAAGTAATTATTTATAAAATAACTGCAATGTTTGTATATACAAAAATATTTTCTTCTTGATAGTTAAATTTCTGTTAGGTGATTGAACTACTTTATTTTAAGATAGCTTTTGATATTTGATGAAATAAATTTTCTAAGTTTTGAATATCTAACTGAACTCGGAAATGTTAAAAATGTGCATGTCAGACCAAATGAAAATAATTATTGATCTGATATATTAAATCCTTAGTGATTGCTTTCTATAATTTCATTTTTCAGTAGAGAAGCTGGTCTGGCCTCATATATATATATATGTCTATATAAGTAAGTTGACTTTGGTTCAAAAATGTCATGGTTTGTTTAAATTTCAAGTTATTATATTGAGTAGTGTAAAAGAATAAAAGTTAATGAATGGATAAGTGCGCTAATTCCCAGCTTAGGATTAAAAGTTGGATTAGTTCTAAACTCTTTTTGATGAAATCAAAAACTAAAAACTGGTCCTATGTATCATAGTATTATAGTAACATGATATCTAGTGGCCATTATTTACTCAAACTTATAAATACAGACTCTAGGGTGTTGAAACTGCTTTTAGGAGGAATAATATTATTATTAGATATGACTATGGTGATAACAAATCTGGAAATCAGTTTGAATAGCTTTTCTTCCAAAATATTCAGTCATCTGCTTTATATTCAGTCAGTTCTAAGACAAATTGTTTATTGTGATGCTGGAGACCATAAAATTTATTACTTCATTTTTTTTTTTAGTAATAAGCCAAATTGAATGATTTCAAGCATGTACATGTGTCTATTTGTCCATTTTGTTTAACATTCATTGTACTTTGAAATATTTTTTTTTATCAGAACTGAGGTTTTAAAGAGTTGATAACCATCTTTTGTCTCATTTTTTATTTTTCCAACATTTACATTCATAAAGCAACAATGAAATCACATTTCATGAAATATATCTAAAACACCTTTTCAAAATGTTGATAATAATCCTGCTTAAGTTATTCTGGGATTAATCTATTGATCTATATATTCTTTCTTGTTCTTATGACTTTATTTTCTGGTAAAGATATTAAGATCATTAAACTTATATTTCATTGGTGAAGATCCTTAAAATAGGTATACCATTAGTAATGTATTGATTAATGTCTTTGCAGTGTATATCATTATATTATTTGTATTTTTGCTCTTTGTTATTTCAGTAATAATATGTCAATCTGCTTTTTTCAGAAATCTTTTTCATAGCTGAAACTAGTTCTTGGTCTCACAAACCATCTGAAAAATAATTACTATTTGATAAACTTTTCCCATTTTTAAAGAATTAGTGCATAATGCTATAACATTGTTTTTTATATTTTCTGGTTGTTGTTTTTTTTTTTTTTTGGAATCTTTTATTTAATTCTTTTAAAAGTATGTTTATTCTCTTTAATTTTATTTCTATGATTTTTTTCTGTTATTATCATTCATTTTGAATTTTAGACCATTTTATATTATTCATTGTTTTCTCTTTATTTCTTTTATTTATTCAATTTCATTCTCAGTATATTACTGGATAAGATTGTAGTCCATTTCAAACTTCACTCAAAATTTAGTCATGGGTCATTTATCATCAATTACACATCTAGAGATATAGGTAATGTTTTGGCTGTCAAAAATTGTATTCTAAATAAAATAATCCATTTTTAAAATTTTACTTGTCAGTTTTTTGCTTCATTTTTAACACTGAAGTTACTGACAAAACTAGTGGTTTAAAAAAAGATCGCTGACATTATTTGTATAAACTGGTAAATTATAGCATTTGTAAATATAAATATAATTAATATTTTAAGACAGAAAACATACATATAACCACATAATTTGTTTAGAACAAGCCTATGAAGTAATGACAAGTGCAGACTTGTGTTATGTCTATGGTCTGTAGTTATAATCCAGATTGGATAAAGCCTGTAACTTTATGCTTTAATTATATAGCTTTATGGTGTTTTTTACATAATCATCCTAATCACATGAATATTTAATTTGCATAACTTTATGGTCTCATTTCAAGATGCTTTAGATTGGCCTATGTAATTGAATTTAGGTACAAATATAAGACTGTCATTTTTATATTACTTTTCTTGAATTTGGCTTTGAAAGTGTTTTGCATAGTGATTATAACATTGGTGAGTTAGTAACATGACTAAACAGTGCATGTTGAAGTCTGATTATGTTCTGAATAGGAATTACTAACAAAAACTGTGCTATAATTTATGTAGGTATTAAATATTACTAATGCTGCAAAATATAATGTAAATATTCATTTTTTATTATTACTATTATTTTATGTAATTATTTACAAGAGGAATGTGTATGTGTTGGAAATGAGAAATCATTAATAAATTGGAAAAAGGCAGTAGATTAATGCCATCATAGTTAAACTTTAATTTTCAAAATAATTTGTCTGATTGTTCTTTCTGATATATACGTATTCAAAAGTCATAGTGATAGCAGTTAGGGTAAAATTAATACTTATAGTGATCTATATTAATTGTGACAATTAATTAAATATATTTAGTTGTCTGTGCTGTTCATTTCTAATTAGTCTTATTCTGAATGCATACCTGAACAGTTTTGTCTTGAACTTTAGAAATCATGTTCTGAGCTAGAAAATGCAAAGATGTTGATGGTATAAAATTGGGATAATATTATGTTAGGATTTAATTTATTCATAGCTATTCTGTATAAAGAAAATGGAATTCACAAAGGAAATGGATAGTTGAAGCCCCATAAACATATTTATGGATGAAAATTTAATGCAATGTCATTGAGCAATGCTTTGGTGTGTGATAATCAGGAAATATAATCCACGAATCTTGTATAAGTTGCATAAATTACTTATATAAGTAATTTGTGTTTTGATCATCATCAACAGCATCTGTCTTAATTAATGCTAATTAAGAAAGCTTTTTTTTATTATTATTATACGGTTTGTAGTCATAAAGTATTAGTGATAAAAAGGATGGTTTGACAAATTAAAAAGTGATTGTTTTTATATAAATGAATTTATTATTATGTATGTATTTATATGAATCAATAGTATTAAAACCATAAAATGCAGAGATCTCAACCCGCACAAACTCGGGTGAAATTTATGTCAATAATGTGGAAATGTGACTATCATTAATGTAGCTCAACTATATTCATATTCAAGTTTTATATTTCCCTATAAGGTAAAAGTATTCTATACTTTAATAATAGATTCAAATGTAATAAAATAATAAGAAATTTTTCAGGGTTATTCAATAGTATATGTACTCTTAGTCTTATTATATCTAATGGACGTATTTTGCAATTATACTGCTTCATACCATAAGAACTAATTAAGAGTAATTTAATCTCTGCTTTCAAACTAATGATAAAAAATTTAAAAATAAAGTTGTCTAATGATTTATCTTAAGATTATATAAAATAAGTGAATAAATGCATGCATGGCAAGTGTATTTTTGCATCATAACATGTGATAATGTAAAAGGGATTTTATGCACATCAACTTACCCAATACTTTTGTATTTCATATGACATCAATAACAATAATAATGTATTTAAATTCAAATAGATTTTATGTGTAATCTAATATCTTAAATAAGATGTTTCTCTAGTAAATATGCAGTTACAATGTTTCTTTAACATCAACAAGAGAATATTTTTAAAAAAATAACAATTGCCTTGTTATACTATATAAATAAATAATAAAAATGAATAATAACATTAAACAAAATTATGGAAAATATCTAATAAATATTAATATTGTTTATCTAAATATAATTTTAAGCTTGGGATGTGAAAAGTGTATTATCATACAGAGTTGCAAAGACCCATTAAATAGAAACAGATTGCTTATTATTTCAAAACAATCCTCAATTTAAATACTGAATAATTACAATAATCATCATTTATTGTTCTTATTTAGTTTGTTTCCACAACTAATCAATTATTAATCAACCTCACTTAATAATGCTGGAGAAGTTTTCACTCTTTTAATAAAGACAAAGTGCAATTATTGCTTAGATTACCTAAAGGATATTTGCACATAGGGCTTATTATTTTGCCTCAAGATCTTTAACTGAATTAATTTTACAGACTTAAAATTAGGAGCAAGATTCTACTAAAAAAGTATAACTAGATCATTTAAATGCCTTATTGCATATTATATAACATTTTAAAATTCATTTTAATACATAAGAAAGATATATAAAATATTTCTTACAGATTTATTCATATAAATAAGCATAATTTGACATTGAACTTTAGAACCCATGAAACATATAATAATTGCAATATAACAATGTTTTGTATATGTTTAATAGTTACTTGCATTATACAATCTAAACCTAAGGTAAATCACATTTAATCCCATTCAATATCATCAATAATAAAATTAAATAGAAATATTACCTGTACATTATTATAATAATATCTGAGGAAACTGTTATATTCTTTATTACAATAACACAAATAATATTAACTGACTTAGAAAGAAGCAAATATAACAAGTTCATTGAATAATCCATCAGTTTATAATTCAACAGTTACAAAATTTTCAAAAATTTATCACAGTGAAATATTGATACTTGAGAATATTCCATTGTTCTTGGAAATTTGCGAATACATTTGAAAAGCAACATCAATGATGATGTAAAGTACAATTAATTTCATTTGTAATATAATACTTTCTGGAACACAATATAAAGATTAATAAATTCCATTTTAGCATGATTGTTAACAGAGATGTTACTTTCAACACATTAATCTATTTTAATAAATGCTTATAAATTTGATATGTATATTTAATATATGCCTTGATAATTCATAATCTATGAGTAGCATTTAAATATTTAGCATTTATAATTCATAATCCATGTAAATGAATCTAAATACTTAGCATTGGTAATTCATAATGCATTTTATTAAGCATTGGAGACAAATTTTTAGTTTATTGTACAAAGCAATTTAATCCATTTGAAAAGATATAATTTTATCCAAAAAATTAACATTCAATACTTCTTTCATTTAAAGTCTCTTATTAATCAATTTGTTTGTAAAACTTTAATCTATATTACTAAATAGTTATAATCCTATATATGGTCAGACAAATAGGTTATTGTCCATAAACAGAGTGATTTTCATTAATTTTGAACTAAAATTCAGGATTTTTTCAAATGATAAAGTTTATGGAGGCATATTTAGATTGAAAAATTATTATTCAAAGCTTTCTCTTCCATAATTAAAGATGAGATAAATTCACATATTTTATTTGAGAAATTCAAATTTGTAACTTTATCATAAATAGCATCATACTAGAGCTATGAATCTGACTGTTATTGTTGAAAATATGCCCAGCAAGGTAAAAGCCCTATAAATTTATAACATTTTCTTGTTAAATGTGCAAAACATTGTTTAAATATTTCAAGCATTGGTGGTTGAGAGGTCAGCATGGCTGCCTTACAAGCTGTTGTCACAGGTTAGCGGGTTCGCTTCCCGGGTGATGCTATCACACATGAAAAAAATGAATTAATTATTATTTGAAAAAAGCTCATTTATCGCAATCAACTGTTAATGGAAAATGGATAAATTATCTTATGGAATTGACTTCAAATTAAACTGTGGGATTTCTTGAATTGAAATAAATAGTAAATAGTTGATATGTTTAGAAAATTATATTTATTAACTTCAAATATATTGCTGATATTTATTCTCAAAACATTGTAAAATAAATATTATCTTTACTTCAAAATTAAGCATATATGTCTCAATATTGTGAATTTATCTCATTTTTTAATTATGGAAGAGAAAATTTTGAATAATAATTTTTCATTAATGACAATTTCTGGTTTATCTGCTGTGGGTCACTTTCTTAGCTGATGAGAAGAAATTATTTTGCACAGCTAAGGCAAAATGCCTAGACTGGTTAATCTACTTGACTGTGTTTTATGAAAACAGACAAAACGCCTATTTTAAAGTTTTAACCTATTAGATCCTGAATGCAATAAAATTTTGTAAAGTCTGTCTGAATTTTCCAAATTCAGATATCTGAATCACACAATATTTCCAATTATGCATTGGGGTTTTCTTATTTTTCAAAAACATTTTGGAAAGAATTATCAAAGTTATTACTGGACAGAAGATAGACTCGAAGATTTTTGAATCAACATGGTACATTTTTTTATGAAAGTTTAAAATATTATTACAAACATTTAATTAAAATAAATAAATCATAAAATTATAAAGTTCTCAGATATTTATTTCAATTAATTTTAAAGTGACATTTTAATAAATGATATTATTAAATAAATATCTTAGCAAACTGAACCAATCTTTGCTAAATCTGAGATACATAAACACATGAATGCACACACATTAAAATGTAAGTACTGTGTGTTTTATATCTTAAGTTAAAGTGTAATTTTAAATATAATTACTTTCATTTAAAATATTTTAGTGTTGTAAAGTTAAATTTATAATTGCACTCTATATTTCCATATTAAATTATTTGTTTTATGTGTGTGAGCACCTCTGCTTGTTTATACAGTTCCATAGTTTTATTTTTCTTCAGAAGAATAATGACAAAAATATTCACGTACATATTTTTATATAAAGCAGATCATAAAATGTACTTGAGAAGCCTTTTTTAAATGCTTTCCTATGAGAGATTTTTAAACTTAATATTAATTTTATTCCATACTATACAACCAGTAACAATGATGAATATATTTGCTTAACTATAAAAATAAAACCAATAAAATTTTTAGTTTTTAATTTATAATATCCACTTTACAGAAGCATCTGTAAGATTACTATACATATAAACAATTAAATTAATTTGCAATATTTCTATATTGCATTCCATAATCTTATAAGCTATTGACCTAAACAAAAAGAAAATAGACTAATCACTCTACTGTATAGTATATATTTCTTGAGTAAACAACTTCAATTACAAGGTGAGCTAGAAGTTTAAACCAAATGTTTTTTATCAGATGTGAAAGACAAAAGTTTTATTTTAGTTATATGTGCACCCATCTCTATATAAGTTTATTTAAATATTTTCTTGGATAAGAGATGATTGCTTACAATTTTAAGTAGAAAGCTCTTGAAAAACTCATTAGTCTGCTCTATTTTTCTATTAAATATAATTAAATAATTCTTTGATATTACTTCTATATGTTTATTTTGGAAGAATTTCCAGCCACCTTCAAAATACATAGTAGAAATACAGGGAGATATATATTCCAAACTGTTTAATTACAGCAATTCCAAATAGTTTTTCATTATTTACGTGAACTTCCTATTAAAAACTTATAAGTAGTCATACATATGTAATAAATAGATATTTTTTGATTTTTAAGTAGATAGCCTATTGAAATCTAGTTAGTATATATTCATTGGATTACCTGCAACTACTTTTAGCTGTATAAGTAATATTTACTAAGGCTGTAACCTCAAGAATGTGCGCGTAAAAATGCGATAGTAGGGACCTCTAAAGGTCTTAACCACAAGCTTAAGAAAAACGTAAGCTTGTGGTTAAGACCTGTAGAGGTCTCTACTATCGCATTTTTACGCGCACATTCTTGAGGTTACAGCCTTAGTAAATATTACTTATGTAATCAATGTGCATTTAAATAAATTTATAATTACAATTTTAGCTGTATAGTAAAAGAAAAAAAAGAATCCGTAATAAATCTCACTATCCAAGAGATGACCAGCATTTAAACAATGCTTTGCGATTCGCTAATCCTCGATGATGAAACATTTAAAAGCTGTTGTCCAGTAAGGGGATCTATAAAACTGTTTGTTATATATAAATAATGCTTAATATAATTGCAAAATTTACAATGTAAATAGATCGGCTTATAATATTTAATTATAATATTTAATTGGTATATTACCTACATTTTTATTTTTGAAAAAATTATAAAATAATACTTTGAAAAAGTAAATGAGTTATTCCTTCTCAATTAACTTTAGCATTATAATTTGTTCCACAATGTCAAATTAAAAAAAAAGTAGTTATTAAAAGACAATTTAGAAAATGACAGAATGACTTTTTTCAAAAATCTGATAAAATTATTTTCAAGTGATTTAACAAGACAATTTAAGCCTCATTTTCAGTTTAATTTTAGTGTGCTAAAATGGACAAAATGTCATTAATGCAAGAATAGTTTACAATCTTTACATCATGTGACATTTGTAACTTTTTTTAAATATTTGCTGGATAACAGGTTTTTTTAACCTTACTAAATTTGCAAAATGATCTGAACACATTTACAAAGTTAACTATATAGATTGCAATTGCGAAAATAAAAATTCATTCCAATAAAACTGTTTTCCTTGAATAATTTTATTTGTCTGTATTTTAAAATAAAACATATGAATTATATATAAAATCCAATTATTTTCTGATTATACATATATATAATTACAGATAGATTATTATTAATTAGAAATCCCTTGTTTCATAGATTTTTTTGACTTTAAGAACTCTGCTGAAATATTAAATATAAACTTTACTATCTATAATATATATATAATATTACAAATCGATGTCTGTATTTCTTCAAAATAATATACGTAAATTTATAAATAAATATGCATCGGATAAAAACAAAAATATTGAAATTTATTATAATGAATTGTTAAACATTGGATATAATTATGATTGTGTTTATTATACTGTTAAAATTTTTAATTTTAAATATAAAAATAATATTAATAATAATGTTAATTTGTTTATAAACAAGGCAAAACTCTCCATACAGTAGTGCCACCCTGTGCCAACCAGAGTAATCAATGGATGCCAGCAGGCTTGTGCATAAACTCTCTATCTAATGCCTACTCATCCAATATTACCAGATTAGTTTCTGGCTTGTGGCCTTGGTCATTAGATCCTAAGATCTAGGTGCAGTCCTCTCAGATCCAAAGCTCCTCACTGATGAAGGCCACAAGCTAAAAACTAGTCTGGGGATATTGGATGAGTAGGCATTAGAGAGGGATTTTATGCACAAGCCTTCTGGCATCCATTGATTACTTTGGTTGGCACAGAGTGGCACTACTGTGTGGAGAGTTTGCCTTGTTTATAAACAATTATGTGCTAGTATAAGAGATGGTGATCATGTGAATATTAATTCTGATAAAAAAATTTGGATATCAATACCATATATTTCAAAACAACAGGCAAGTTTCATTAAGAAAATTTATAAAGGTATATGTGATATTGCATTTTATGCACCACCTACATTAAATAAATTAATAAATAATTCAAAAGATAAGATTTTATTGTCAAATAAAAATTGTATCATTTATGAATGGACATGTAGGTGTGGCAGTGAATATATAGGTGAATCGAGGTGCACATTGTAAAATAAAACAAAGGAGCACTCGTTATTATTAAAAAGGGTTCAAAATACAAAACAAAATTATAAAAATAACGATAATTTATCAGCTTCTGTCTTTTATGACCATAATAAATCATGTATATATGGTTTTCATTTTAATTATAGTAACATAAAAATATTGGAAATTGAAAGAAATAATAGTAAAAGAAAAATTAAAGAAGCGATGTTTATATATAAATACAAGCAAGATTTAATTAATAGGCAAGTAGCAAACATTAAGATCACAGAATTATAGTAAAGTTGGTATCATGAAATTATGGGAAAGCTGACATTTTAAAGTATTAGTTGACAAAAACTACAAAGATAGTTGAAAGGCTTCTAAGTGACAGTTATAGTAATATTATTATAAAGTTTTAAGTACTGTATTTTCTAATATATATATATATATATATATATATTAGAAAATACAGTACTATATATATATATATATAGAAATTTTTTTGTATACTATATAAATTTATTTTATTAATAACAATCAGTATAACACTTTAAAATATATATTATGTTCATATCAATGCAAAAAATTTATATAATTGAAATTAAGACATTAAACAAATGCTATAATTAGTAATATAAATTAGTGGTATTGGATTAAATATACTCAATATTAATTCTATAACTGGAGTAGATTGCAATTAGACACATGATTGATTTTTCAGATAGTTAGCTATAGTCATTTTTGTACAATTTTAATAGATGCTCCAGGACACTTTTTGACTCTAGGTAGAGGCACTGAATCATTGGTGGAATAGGAAAGGAAAATAAAAACATGTTAAATAATTTATCTAATGTGCCAACAAAGTATGTACTGATCTTTTGTCTGGAACAAATAAAAAATTTCAATTTTATAGAAGTTTAAGAAAAAAAGGATGAATATAATTTTTGGCATTGTCCATTTTTGAATAGTAAATAGATATAATATTACATGTAATCATCAAATATTAAAGTCATAACATTACAGATATTTTTCTAAAAGCAAAAATTATAATTTTCAAAAAGTTTGCTTGAATTTTGATCCCCCAAAATTCAAATATTGCAGCAGAATGCATGACAAAAGTAATGTAAATAATGAGTAAATTGTACTATACATGAAAAAATATTTAGAGTTTTGCAAATATTAAAATTAATTTTACAATGATATGAACATGATTAAAAAATTAAAACATTAAATGCATGACTTAACTAACATAAGAATGAAACTTTAAATACATGATTAAACTAATGTAAGAATAAAACATTAAACAAATATCTTTTTGTAATATTAATATTACAACCACAATTTCTTTGTTCTCTGATACATATTTTATTTAGACATCAGCTATTTCTTGTAAAATATCTATTATAATTTCAATCATTTTCTGAAGCTTTTCCATTTTTTACAAACTTATCTATTTTTCCTATGCTTTTATACTCTTTGTGATTTTACTATATGTGTCACTGTTTTATTTACATTACTTGAAATTTCAAAAGATATTGCCATAATTGTAAGACTATCTGTCATCATGTTCTTTATAATATCAATTACAATTTTAATGTTTATAATAAAAGTGCTACCTTTTCTGTTTAGTGATGAAATAATTTTATTTTTCTCTAATTGATGTTTTGTATTTTTGAAATGTTTATTCCCTTCTATTTCACAGTTGTATTACATCATTATTAATTATTTTTATAGCATTTTATAGAATTCCATATATTCACTTATTAAAAAAAAATTAAACTATATCTAAATTCAGTATAAAGTTGACATTTTGAAATTAATCTTGAACCTGCAAGCATATGACTAAAAAATTTGTAAAAATTACTGATAATTAATTTTGAATTATAAAATATCTTGCACAAGGTTTTCATTGTAAGAAATAACTTTTATAAGCAAATATAATCTACAAATATAAATACTATTCTTTATCAAGCATAATATAAATTTGTTATT
Organism: Epiperipatus broadwayi; assembly: GCA_028023455.1. Lineage (NCBI taxonomy): Eukaryota > Metazoa > Onychophora > Udeonychophora > Euonychophora > Peripatidae > Epiperipatus > Epiperipatus broadwayi. The sequence goes on from JAQFVV010012712.1 coordinate 250,323, forward strand.
ATTTGCTTAAAAAAAAGGTAAAACATAACTTTTTTTTTCTTGATATTATTTAGCTTTTTGTAATTTATTTATTTATAACTGTTTAAAATATTTCTATTGTAAATCGCATTACTAATTCTTATAATTTTTTTTACCAAACAATAGTTACTTGAGGTATTTTATCCTTTTAGTAATCTATACTTAAACATGGATGTCATTTATATTATAGGCTTATTCAATCTTGGTAAATTTAAATATAAATCTTGTTCAATTAATCTTAACAAAGAAAATGAGATTATGGATTGTTCTTGTAAGATAATCTGATAATTGTCATTGTTATTAATGTCAATTGAAGGTTCAATTAAAACTTTTCTCTTAACACTTGCGTATTTATTTATTTGTTGAATTCACTACTTAATAAATATTCTAATAATATTTATCAATTAATTAATTAATTAATTTTACATTTAAATGTGTAAAAATCCACACACAACATATAAAATGTAATAACTGTTTATTTTACACATAAACGAGAAAGTAATGTTGAGTTGATAATTCTATTCTATATTTCTATTTTGGAATTATTTGTTTTATATGTGTAGCACTTCTTTTAATTTTTACAATTGATAATTTTATTCCTTGATAAGAACAGCAATGAAACCATACATATTTCTTTATGCAAATATAGAAGTCTATTTTAAAAAGAAATCTACATGCAAAAACATTTAAAGTGCTTTATAAAATTATATTTCTTATAAACATCGGTAAGAGAGATTATTTAAACTTGATAATGAGTATATTCTATGATCTACAACCAATGACAATGATGAATACATTTGTTTAACCATAAAAAATTAAAGCCAATAAAATTTTTAGTTTTAAAATTATGACATTCAATTTACAATGATACTGCAAATACTCACACACACACAAACACAAAATGAAGAGTGATACAGGCTATGAATATGAAAGCAAATATGCCCTGAAAGTGCTAAGCCAAAATTAACACAATTAAAATAATAGCTTCACTGGCGTGCATTGGAAGTTCAGTATAATAATTACACCTATATATTAAACTGCAATGTTTTGTCTCTGTATTAGATCTAAAGTGATAATCAAATGAGAATTTATCCTTTGAATAAAATAGCCTGGGGCAGTTAAACTGGATTGGTTAATTTTAAATAAAGATATTTTTAATTAAATAATTTTAAATGGATAACTCCTTATACCAAAGATAAAGTTATCTCTGTTTATATGGATATAATGTCTTAATTTCCATTTTTTATCAAACTAAAATTCCATAAAAAATATAATTCAAAATATACAAATCTCTAGAGAATCTTAATTGTTATTTTCAGGATCAAAGAAGATGTTATTCTTCTATATTCTCACATTTATAAAAACAAAGAAGATGCTATTCTTCTCTATTCTCACATTTATAAAAACATGTTTTTGGTTTTAGAGTCATCTAAGAACTTAGATTTGAAGTGAAAGAAAACCTTTTACTTCAATAAAAACTCCAACAAAATAACTATTATAGGTTAATAGAGAAAACTTGTTTAGCCTCAAGAGGATTGTCAATTAGTCATAATTGATAGTTTTCTGGCATCATTAAAGCTAACATTATCTTTATTTACATAGATATAATCTTTTAATTTTCATTCTTTATCAAATTAAAAATCCATGAAAAAATATAAAACAATATATATATATACATATATTGTAACCGGATCCACATACAACCATTTTATTACGTTAGTTGTAACAATTTTCTGATGAGCATGCTGTAGGAAGAAACTATCAATTGACATTCCTAATGCAGATGTTAACCCCCCCTACAACAATATTTCCTGCTCATCAGAGGATGTAGTACCATAGAGACTGGAAGCATCTAAATATTTCTATGTTTGGTTTCCCAAAAAGCGCCATTAGAGTTCCGTCTCACTACAACCTGACTGGCCTAGGTCTAGTTATGTCAGACGTAGCTCAGAAAGCATGAGATTCTCATGAACCAGTGCTATAACTGATGAGTGATGCAATAAAACAAAACAGAATTGGACAACTGGATAACCAATTTAATTTTTAGTAACAAAAAAAAATTATTAAATAACAATTAATTTGCAATTTCTAACGAAATTCATTTCTATCCACATGATAACACATTTTCATTTTACTTATGAAAGAGCTAGAAGCAGTTCTTTTTTTATCAATAGTTCATTTACAAGTTCATTTATGAGAAGACGTTTAGAAACAGTCTAATTCAACAATAGTTCATTTTTGAATTCCTTTATGAGAAGAAGCTTGGAAATATTCTAATTCAACAATAGTTCATTTTGAATTCATTTATGAGAAGACGTTTGGAAACAGTCTAATTCAACAATAGTTCATTTTTGAATTCCTTTATGAGAAGAAGCTTGGAAATATTCTAATTCAACAATAGTTCATTTTGAATTCATTTATGAGAAGACGTTTGGAAACAGTCTAATTCAGCAATAGTTCATTTTGAATTCCTTTATGAGAAGAAGCTTGGAAATATTCTAATTCAACAATAGTTCATTTTGAATTCATTTATGAGAAGAAGCTTGGAAATATTCTAATTCAACAATAGTTCATTTTTGAATTCCTTTATGAGAAGAAGCTTGGAAATATTCTGATTCAACAATAGTTCATTTTGAATTCATTTATGAGAAGAAGCTTGGGAATATTCTGATTCAACAATAGTTCATTTTGAATTCCTTTATGAGAAGAAGCTTGGAAATATTCTGATTCAACAATAATTCATTTTGAATTCATTTATGAGAAGAAGCTTGGGAATATTCTGATTCAACAATAGTTCATTTTGAATTCATTTATGAGAAGAAGCTTGGGAGTAGTTAAGCATTTATGGTTTATACAATAATTCATTTTGAATTCATTTATGTGAAGAACCTTAGAAGCAGTAAAGCATTTATGGTTTATACAATAATTCATTTTATGAATTATTATTGATTGGTAAACATTTAAACTCAGCAATTCTTGGTTTGTGGAGCATTTATCATTTGGTAATTGAAGCATTTATAATTTAGTCAAATATAAAAGTATATTCATACACATAAGCTCTGTTTGGCTTGTGGAGCATTTATCATTTAGTAATTGAAGCATTTATAATTTAGTCAAATATAAAAGTATATTCATACACATAAACTCTATTTGGCTTGTGGAGCATTTATCATTTAGTAATTGAAGCATTTATAATTTAGTCAAATATAAAAGTATATTCATACACATAAACTCTGTTTGGCTTGTGGAGCATTTATCATTTAGTAATTGAAGCATTTATAATCCATATAGTAAATACGTTCAAATATTTTTATAAATAAATTTGCGTATAGCTATTTCATAACTTCATTTTATAACGTATGATAAACATGTTCTAATATTTTACAAAATAAGTTCTACGTAATTATTTCATAACTTCACTTTATAACATATGATAAAGATGTTTTAATATTTTATAAAACAAATTCTATGTAATTATTTCATAACTTCACTTTATAACGTATGATAAACATGTTCTAATGTTTTATGAAACAAATTCTATGTAATTATTTCATAACTTCACTTTATAACGTATGATAAAGATATTTTAATATTTTATAAAATGAATTCTATGTAATTATTTCATAACTTCACTTTATAACGTATGATAAAGATGTCTTAATATTCTACTGAACAAAATGTATGCAACCGTTTCATAACTTAACTTTATAACACATGATAAAAATGTTTTAATATTTCATAAAAATAATTTTTATGTAGATATTTCATGATGTCAATTTATAATTTATGGTAAAGATGTCTAAACATTCTTATAACATAATTACCTTCCAGTTTTGCAGTCCAGTTTACTCAAAAAGAAGGCGGGTTATTTCATTTATGGAAAGTCATGGCACAGCGTGGAGAGAGTGAAGCCGCTAAACTACCCCATTATCATTATAATTCCTCTAGAAAAGCTTTCTTTTTCCATTTTCACGTTTTGCCAAAGCTATATTTTAATGCGTCAAAAGAATTAAGTAATACACTTTTTTTTAAAACAAAAATTTAATATGTTCTGCTTCTCTGTGTAAGACGAGAGAGAAAAAAAAAGTTCTTTTCTTCCGATGACGTGCCTAATTTGAATACTGCCTCAGTTTAACTCAAATATCTTTTTTCTTTCTTTTTAATGATTGGATAATTAATTTCTTTTTTTTTTATTGAGACAGATAAAAAAAATAAGATGACATAACATTTTATTTAAATCCATCAATACTAAAAATTAAAAATATGACTTTTTTTTTTAACAAGTCACAGCTTTATTGCGTTCCCAATTAGACTGAATCACGCTAGACATTTTTGAATGGGGGGGGATCTTATGAATATTTATATGAGAAACAGCATATCTGTTTCATTACCCCTCACCAAATTTTGAGATGAAATCGCCTGGAAGTACGATTTCATTCCATATACTATACACATTATTTCTCAGTACTGCCTGGTTTTAGATGTGCTGATGAATAGGTAAGATGAGCTGGAAAAGTGAATACATGAACCATAGCCTCCAATGCCAGGATAAGTAGATGGCCAAGCACAAACTACCAGCATGCACCGCCCCATGATGTCACGAGAAAATATCTCATTTTTAAGCACTACCTCTCTTGTACCTAGAAGTATCATCCAACCAAGAATAGGAGCCAGAGAAAAAAAAATCAATTTGGCATTCAGCCAACCCTGCTCAGCTTCAGTGAGTCTTAGGGGCTATCATTTGGCCTACCCATGAGACCAAGGCCTATACATGAGACCTATATATACAAAAAAATATATATATATATATATATATATATATATATATATATATATATATATATATATATATATATATATATGCACTGCTGGACTACTCTTGGAGCACAACATCCAGGTCTGGATAGTGCCGAGAATATACTTCGGAGCATCATAACACAATGCATCCAAGAAGCTCCGCTCAATCATCCACCATCTCAACATGAAAAACACGAGTTCATGCATCACTACACCACACTCATAACCCCCCTCCATCAGCTATCTCTATAAAGGGTGGTAACAGCCTTGCGTTGAATGTTCCTTTTTCTTTTCCTGCCTCTGTTACTGCAAATGCGTTAATCCCATATTTCTTCACTATTGTATATGGGCCTTCATAAATACCCTGAAACTTCTTATATATGTTTCGTTCAGGATAACTTACTGGATATCCTCGAACCATCACTCAATCTCCCACTTGAAATGAATGAGATGAGCTCTTGTATTTCTTCTTCCATATCTCACCACTCTTTCTTAATTGTTGAAGGGCTTTTTCTTGATCCTTCTTCTTATCCATAATATCTGGTACTATTGGAATTTTTGTTCGATAAAGCATAGGTATAGATTTCCCATAATGAAGTTGCACAGGTGCAAAGCTGTTGACAAATTTAGCGTCCAGTTTATATAGTTGACTACTCTTTGGACCTGGTTCACCCATCCCTGGTGATTTGCATTCAAGTACACCCTGAATAACTGACCCAGCTCCCGCATCACACGCTCACATGGGTTGGATTGAGGGTTGCGAATAGATGTCAGTATATGCTTTATATTCTCCTTGCTGATCCATTTCTTCCATTCAGTAGAGATGAATGGGGTGCCATGATCAGAGATGATTGTCTGTGGTTTTCCCACTTTGCTAAAATGTTGGTTTTGTAACACTTTTATAGTGTTTCGGGCATTAGATCGAGGTATAGGGTGTGCAACTACCCATTTGGAGAATATGTCATACCCAACCATCAAATATCTCATCCGACGAAATGGGGGCAAGGGCCCATAATAATCCACTGCCAGAATTTCATTAGGTTCTTTTGCAAGAATTGGGTTCAAGGACCCTGAGTATGATTTATTCAGCGGCTTGGTTTTTTGGCAAATTTCACATCCCTTTATCAATGATACCACCTCTTTGTATTGCTTTGGCCAATAGAACCAATTTTGTAACACATGATAAGTCTTTTCTGCTCCATAATGTCCATATAATTTATGGGTGTATATAATAAGTGGATGGCGCATTTTTATAGGTACCACAATTCGCCATTGATCAGTAGAGGTATTGACGCAATATTGCAAAACCTTTTTTTTACTGCATATCGTTTCCATTGTTGGCCCGCCAGGTCAGCTCCCTGGTTCAGTCTCCTTTTCTGCTTTTCAATTTTTTTTAACACTTGCTTACAGTATGGATCCTCTATCTGATGCTCTTCTAGCTGGTATAGACTGGTTTCAACATCTTCTGCACTGCTTAGACATGCAGCCGCAATGCACACATTATCTGCACACAAATGTTGTTGTTCCAACTTAATAGGGTTCCGGCTCAATGCATCTGCAACTACATTGTCTGACCCTTTACAATATTGGACTGTATAATCGAATTCCTGAAGCAACAAGCTCCACCTCACCAAACGGCTATTGGTTAAGTAACTGTGGTTCAGGAACTCTAAACTTTTGTGGTCCGAAATAACGATCACTTGTGATCTAAGGAGAAGTTGGCGAAACTTTTGAAATGCCCATATAACTGCCAGAGCCTCCTTCTCTGTCACAGTATAATTCAGCTCTGGACCTTTCAATAATCAGCTAATAAAATATAAAACTCTCGGCTGATTATCTTCATGAACTTGGAACAGGGTAGCTCCCAGGCCATAACCGCTGCTATCCGTTTGAAGATAAAATGACTGATTAAAGTCTGGGTAAGTTAACATTACTTGCTCCAGAAACTTCTTCTTAATTGATCCAAAGTTCTCTTCTTGTTCGCTACTCCATTTCCACAGTACATCTTTCCGTATTAATTGAAGTAAGAGTTCCATATCAAGGGCGAAATCCTTATAAAATTTATTATAAAAGTTACAAAGCCCAAGGAAAGATCTAATTTGCCTCTTTGTTTTGGGCCTTGGGAACTCTTGAATAGCCTGTATCTTTTCGTACTGGGGTCTAATGCTCTGTTTGTTGACGATGTGGCCCAAAAATTTTACCTCTTCTGCTACCAAGGTACTCTTCTTTATGTTAATTTTTATTCCCTTTTCTTTACACTCTTTAAAAAAAAGTCGTAAAGGTTGGATATGTTCTTCCAAATTCTTCGATGCAATGACCACGTCATCAACATACATTGTTACAACTTGCTTAATCTCATCCGACAACACTTTATCTAGACACTTCATTAGGCCAGAACCACTGTTTTTCAACCCGAAGGGCATCCTGTTAAATTGATACGAATATCCATTGTACCGGAATGCCGTATATCTTCTGTCTTCAGGATGCAACTTGATTTGCCAGTAGCTGGCTGTAAGGTCAAGGGTGGTAAAGATATTTTTCCCTCGAAATTTTATTAATAACTCGTAAATCGGAGGTGGTATATTACGATCTGGCACTGTTATTCTATTCAGTTGACGTGCATCCAAGCATAAACGGGCAGTACCATCTTTTTTTTTTATGACTACTAGTGGATTGTTGAAAGGAGATGAACATTTAGAAATGATTCCCCATTTTAGCATTTCTGTCAGTTGCTTTTCCACTTCTGGTTTATACTGATAGGGTACAGGATATGACCGGGACTGGTATGGTTGATCATCTGTCACTTTTATTCGATGTTCATACCCATGAATAATCCCTGGTACTTCTGAGAAAATAACTTGATATTCTCTCAGGAGCCTGAATAATCCCTGGTACTTCTGAGAAAATAACTTGATATTCTCTCAGGAGCCTTTCTATCTGCTGTTGTTTTTCTTTGATTAGTGAAGATTCTTGAATCTTTGATTCAATCATTTGCCATGGTGGATCTTTCTGAACACAACCCATTTCCATTGAATGATGTGCCTCCCGCAGTGTAAAGGGTATGACCTCATCTCCACACATGACTTGACACTTCTGAAAGTCCAACACGCAATGAATTCAGTGCATTATATCTGCTCCCACCAAAGCTTCATGTACTAGACCCTTCATTATTAAAAAGGCATGATTAAGATGGATTTTTCCTATCCACATTTGAATCCATATCTGTTTGGATTCCACCCAAGCTTTCCTATTATTGGCCAATGTAACTTGAATTGCCTTGAGTGGCAGGGTTCGAAGGTCAGGATTTAACAATTTCATCTGGTTATATAACTCTTCAGAGATCACAGATACCTGACTCCCTGAATCCAACAGAGTTTCAACAATAATACCCTCCAGCATTATTTTAATTTTAGGGCATTGCTGCATATTGTATTGAGGGACTTTCTCTTCCCAATCACAAATCATATTAGCCATTGAGTATTTTCTATTACTTATCTCTTGATTCCTCAGCTTAGTATTAGGACCCCTGGGTGAGGAATCATTTATCGAGGTCCTTTCCTGTTTAACTCTTCATAATTTAGTCTTTTGGGATCCGTTTCTTGTCCCATCTTTGGATGTTTGTTAGGCAAGACATCATCGTGGCAGTTTCCCTCTTGTTCTTTTCTCTGCGGTTCAGTAGTTGTGCCCACACTTCTTTGCAGGTTATCATCACTGTTGGATCTTCTTATAACTCGGGTTTGGTAAGGGCTCTGCACATTGCCTGTCGAATATCGTCTTTGCCTTTTCCATGGTAGTGTCTGATTTCTTTGGTGCTGATACCATGGTGATGGGTTGTTGTTGCTATATTGCTGTGGAGGCATTTTCCTTTTATATCTGATGGTTCCTATATTAGGCCCATCATCTCTTCTATAGGGAGGTTTATTTTGTTGTTGCTTTGCTCCTCTTTCTTTGGTCGCTGAGGTACCGCAGCTATCATAGGCTGTTAATAGTTCAGAAACCTGCTCGATGGATCGACGATCAGTCCCAATTAGCATTCTTTCTATGTAATTTGGAAAGCTGTGTCATATTAATCTAATGATCTGGAGTTCAGACAGAGGATCAGATGTCAAGGCTCTCAACCTGGCCACCTGTCTTCTAAAGAATGGTGTATAAAGCTCTCCAGGAGGACATTTCTCCTGGGACACCTTATATTTAATCCCCTCCTGACACTCATCGCTCCAGTAACAGTTCATTAGCGCCCCTTTAAATTCATCAAAACTTGTAGGTTGGGCAAACAGTGAATCCCACCATGCCTGTGCTGTACCTTGGAGATGGCTACATGCAATTGCCATCTTTGCCTCTTCTGATAATACATTAATAGTAAAATATCTCTCCAAACTTTTTATATATTCTATCGGTGCTTCATTGCAGCTCCCAGAGAAAATTCTAATTTTTAGGAATTGGTTTACAATTCCAGACATCTGGTTGGTTGGAGGGACTTCATGACTAGCTTGGCAATTTTCCTTTTGGCTTTCTTTTGGGATTGTTTCTGCCTCCTTTTGTCTCGGCAATATATTGCTATCTTTTATTTCCATCTTTCTCCTCTGGGTGGTCAATATATCCACCTTCTCCTGCATGGATTCTTGAATTTTTATTATCTTTGTATCCATGGTCTCACATATTTGGGTCATTTTGACTTCTTTCTCTATTAGTGAGCCTTTAACTTCATTCATGACATCTTCTTTTATTTTCAATATTTGATCATTTACTTGTCTAATTATTTGCTCAAATTTTTCATTCTGATTTTCCACTGCTTCCATAATTTGTTTTTCTATTCTTTGGTTTGTTTCTATTGCTTGCTTGTTATCTTCTTCTCTTTGCTTATCTCTTTTTTGGTTATCTTCTTCTCTTTGCTTATCTCTTTTTTGGTTATCTTCTTCTCTCTGTTTGTCTCTTTTTTGGTTATCTTCTTCTCTCTGTTTGTCTCTTTTCTGGTTATCTTCTTCTCTTTGCTTATCTCTTTTCTGGTTATCTTCTTCTCTCTGTTTGTCTCTTTTCTGGTTATCTTCTTCTCTTTGCTTATCTCGTTTCTGGTTATCTTCTTCTCTTTGTTTGTCTCTTTTCTTTTGGTCTGCTTTTATAATTTCCAATAACTGGGCTAATGTAGACATCTCCCCTGTTTTCTCTGATTCCTCATCTGCTTTAGCTTCTTGTTTATCTTCTTTCTCAGGAGGATCCTCTATGCTTTCTGTATTCATCATTTTTTTTGATTTTGATCTGGTTTTCATCAATATTTTATTCTAGTTTAGTGGTATTTTTTTAATTTCAACTTTAATAAGCTTCTCTCTCCATCCACACCATGACTTTACTCCATCTTCTTTGAAATGCCTGTTTCATTCTTTATGCCATTCATTTTTGTGTTGTAAACATTCTTTTAAACTTTTATTTTTCCATCCTTCCTGAACAAATTACATCACTACATCATATGCACTGTTCATATCACAGAATCATGATCTGCTTATGGCTAGCTAGATAAGGCCTCACAGTAAGGCAGCAAATTAACCAGCCTATGCCAGATAAGGCCTCACAGTAAGGTGGCAAATTAACCGGCCTATGAGTAGGCTAGCAAGATAATGCCTCACAGTAAGGCGCCAAATGTAACCGGACCCACATACAACCGTTTTATTACGTTAGTTGTAACAATTTTCTGATGAGCATGCTGTAGGAAGAAACTATCAATTGACATTCCTAATGCAGATGTTAACCCCCCCCCCTACAACAATATTTCCTGCTCATCAGAGGATGTAGTACCATAGAGACTGGAAGCATCTAAATATTTCTATGTTTGGTTTCCCAAAAAGCGCCATTAGAGTTCCGTCTCACTACAACCTGACTGGCCTAGGTCTAGTTATGTCAGACGTAGCTCAGAAAGCATGAGATTCTCATGAACCAGTGCTATAACTGATGAGTGATGCAATAAAACAAAACAGAATTGGACAACTGGATAACCAATTTAATTTTTAGTAACAAAAAAAAATTTATTAAATAACAATTAATTTGCAATTTCTAACGAAATTCATTTCCATCCACATGATAACACATTTTCATTTTACTTATGAAAGAGCTAGAAGCAGTTCTTTTTTTTTTATCAATAGTTCATTTACAAGTTCATTTATGAGAAGACGTTTAGAAACAGTCTAATTCAACAATAGTTCATTTTTGAATTCCTTTATGAGAAGAAGCTTGGAAATATTCTAATTCAACAATAGTTCATTTTGAATTCATTTATGAGAAGAAGCTTGGAAATATTCTAATTCAACAATAGTTCATTTTGAATTCATTTATGAGAAGACGTTTGGAAACAGTCTAATTCAGCAATAGTTCATTTTTGAATTCCTTTATGAGAAGAAGCTTGGAAATATTCTAATTCAACAATAGTTCATTTTGAATTCATTTATGAGAAGAAGCTTGGAAATATTCTAATTCAAAAATAGTTCATTTTTGAATTCCTTTATGAGAAGAAGCTTGGAAATATTCTGATTCAACAATAATTCATTTTGAATTCATTTATGAGAAGAAGCTTGGGAATATTCTGATTCAACAATAGTTCATTTTGAATTCCTTTATGAGAAGAAGCTTGGAAATATTCTGATTCAACAATAATTCATTTTGAATTCATTTATGAGAAGAAGCTTGGGAATATTCTGATTCAACAATAGTTCATTTTGAATTCATTTATGAGAAGAAGCTTGGGAGTAGTTAAGCATTTATGGTTTATACAATAATTCATTTTGAATTCATTTATGTGAAGAACCTTAGAAGCAGTAAAGCATTTATGGTTTATACAATAATTCATTTTATGAATTATTATTGATTGGTAAACATTTAAACTCAGTAATTCTTGGTTTGTGGAGCATTTATCATTTGGTAATTGAAGCATTTATAATTCAGTCAAATATAAAAGTATATTCATACACATAAACTCTGTTTGGCTTGTGGAGCATTTATCATTTAGTAATTGAAGCATTTATAATTTAGTCAAATATAAAAGTATATTCATACACATAAACTCTATTTGGCTTGTGGAGCATATATCATTTAGTAATTGCAGCATTTATAATTCAGTCAAATATAAGAGTATATTCATACACATAAACTCTGTTTGGCTTGTGGAGCATTTATCATTTAGTAATTGAAGCATTTATAATTTAGTCAAATATAAAAGTATATTCATACACATAAACTCTATTTGGCTTGTGGAGCATATATCATTTAGTAATTGCAGCATTTATAATTCAGTCAAATATAAGAGTATATTCATACACATAAACTCTGTTTGGCTTGTGGAGCATTTATCATTTAGTAATTGAAGCATTTATAATTTAGTCAAATATAAAAGTATATTCATACACATAAACTCTATTTGGCTTGTGGAGCATATATCATTTAGTAATTGCAGCATTTATAATTCAGTCAAATATAAGAGTATATTCATACACATAAACTCTGTTTGGCTTGTGGAGCATTTATCATTTAGTAATTGAAGCATTTATAATTTAGTCAAATATAAAAGTATATTCATACACATAAACTCTATTTGGCTTGTGGAGCATATATCATTTAGTAATTGCAGCATTTATAATTCAGTCAAATATAAGAGTATATTCATACACATAAACTCTGTTTGGCTTGTGGAGCATTTATCATTTAGTAATTGAAGCATTTATAATCCATATAGTAAATACGTTCAAATATTTTTATAAATAAATTTGCGTATAGCTATTTCATAACTTCATTTTATAACGTATGATAAACATGTTCTAATATTTTACAAAATAAGTTCTACGTAATTATTTCATAACTTCACTTTATAACATATGATAAAGATGTTTTAATATTTTATAAAACAAATTCTATGTAATTATTTCATAACTTCACTTTATAACGTATGATAAAGATGTCTTAATATTCTACTGAACAAAATGTATGCAACCATTTCATAACTTCACTTTATAACACATGATAAAAATGTTTTAATATTTCATAAAAATAATTTTTATGTAGATATTTCATGATGTCAATTTATAATTTATGGTAAAGATGTCTAAACATTCTTATAACATAATTACCTTCCAGTTTTGCAGTCCAGTTTACTCAAAAAGAAGGCGGGTTATTTCATTTATGGAAAGTCATGGCACAGCGTGGAGAGAGTGAAGCCGCTAAATTACCCCATTATCATTATAATTCCTCTAGCAAAGCTTTCTTTTTCCATTTTCACGTTTTTCCAAAGCTATATTTTAATGTGTCAAAAGAATTAAGTAATACACTTCTTTTTAAAACAAAAATTTAATATGTTCTGCTTCTCTGTGTAAGACGAGAGAGAAAAAAAAGTTCTTTTCTTCCGACGACGTGCCTAATTTGAATACTGCCTCAGTTTAACTCAAATATCTTTTTTCTTTCTTTTTAATGATTGGATAATTAATTTCTTTTTTTTTTATTGAGACAGATAAAAAAAAATAAGATGACATAACAGTTTATTTAAATCCATCAATACTAAAAATTAAAAATATGACTTTTTTTTTTTTAACAAGTCACAGCTTTATTGCGTTCCCAATTAGACTGAATCACGCTAGACATTTTTGAATGGGGGGGGATCTTATGAATATTTATATGAGAAACAGCATATCTGTTTCAATATAAATGGATTATTATTAGTATATTGTTAGGTAATATTTAATTATATATATATAAAATACATATTTTATATATTTAACCCGTGCAAATGTTCGTTTTAACATATATATATATATCAGTCTTTTGATCCTGATACTTCTGGATTTTCCTGGCAATACAAACTATGACTGTAAGTGCTTCTTTATTCTCTAAAACAACAAAGAATCTATTATAATCATTCATCTATGACTGCAGCAGTATATTAAAAAAAATCTTTGAATATAATTTTGCTATAGTAGAGATAACAATGATCTTCCATGATAATTATTGCAATCTTGTCTGTAGACATTTTTAAAAATTGGAAGATTAAGATTATAAAAATCTCTAACTTAAGACATCACAAATTTAAGTTCATATATATTTTTGAAAAATTGCAGTATTTTTGAAATAACACATCACCATATTTGAAAACTTTTTCATGTAATTCATCATGAACTGCAGCCTTTTCAGTTTTAAAATTACAAAGAGTTGTTTTGACTTCACTAAGTTGGATATCTTTGTCCAAATCTAAATGAGACAACTTTTCACATAAATCTTTATTAAATGTAAATAATCTATCACAAACTCAATCTTACTTATTAATGATAGGATATAGATTATTAATCTATATTATCATAATCAATATATATATAATGATAAATAAAATAGCTTGAAATCATGATCTGAAGGTGGAACTAAAGTTAAAGATAGTGAATGCTTGCTCTGATGTTTATGTAAACAAACATACGCTTGACGGTGTTTTTGGTAGAATGCCAACTATTGTCATAAATACAAGTGTTAGCAAGTTTTAACTTGTTTTTTTGTATTTCATAAATGTACTTTTGAGGTCTTTCTTGCAATGATATATATTGCAGAGGCTTCTACTATGTGGTGATGCTGAACAGATATCAGACCCATATAGCTATCTGGCTTGCTATGCTGAGTTTGAAGACATTACATGTCTAAAAGATTCATGCATGCAAGCTGAATAGAAACTGTTTCATAAACGCTCAGAGTTTGTGTTTAGATCTAGTTTCTTATTCTTCTTTTTTACTCACAATAGCAAATAGCTTGAAATCATGATCTGAAGGTGGAACTAAAGTTAGAGATAGTGAATGCTTGCTCTGACGTTTATGGAAATAAACATATGCTTGATGGTGTTTTTGGTAGAACACCATTTATTGTCATAAATTCAAGCATTAGCAAGTTTTAACCTTTTTTTTTGTTTTTCATAAATGTACCTTTGAGGTCTTTCTTGCAATGACATATATTGCAGAGGCTTCTACTATGTGGTGATGCTGAACTGATATCAGACCCATATAGCTATCTGGCTTGCTATGCTGAGTTTGAAGACATTACATGTCTAAAAGATTCACACTTGCAAGCTGAATAGAAACTGTTTCATAAATGCTCAGAGTTTGTGTTTAGATCTTGTTTCTTATTCCTGTCCTTCACTGATGATAGCAAATATCTTGAAATCATGATCTGAAGGTGGAACTAAAGTTAGAGATAGTGAATGCTTGCTCTGATGTTTATGTAAACAGACATACGCTTGATGGTGTTTTTGGTAGAACACCATCTATTGTCATAAATACAAGCATTAGCAAGTTTTAACTTGTTTTTTTTGTTTTTCATATATATATAAACCCTTTTTACTCTCCATAGTACTTCTCCATCTCCCTAACTCCCTATTCTTTATTAATAAATCTATTCTTTTATCCCATTCCTTACTACTACAACACTCAGAAATCCTCTTAACACAACCATCCCATCTTTTGTACAAATATACTGATAGAAATTCTTTATCCAAATATTTTGCATACTGCATTACTTTTTCACCCATCTTGTTACCTGCCCTTTACTCATAACCCATTTAAATACTATTTTGGCTATTCTTTTATTATCCATAAACTGCAATCTACCAAACATTTTTATTTGACTTTTTGCATCTCTCATATGAAAACTTGACCATCCCATTTCTCCTTTAATTGCCTCTTTTGCTGTGATATGATGTGATGTCCTTTGGCTTCTCCATAAACAAGTCAAGAATATCTCAGCAATTATGCCTAGATAAACCTGTTAGCCACTTAATTTTCCATTCCCCACTCTAAGTCTTCCCATATTCTACCCCATCCCATTTCCACAACATAATCTTTGTCAACTCTATGGCCTTTATATCTAAATCCCCCTTATCTTTTTGTAACCCCAGCATAATAACCAATAACTCACTTTTTGTATAATCACTTTGTTCATATCTATTCTCCCATAACTTCATTATCTGTACCCTCTCTGCTTTCGAGCATTTACATTCAATCAACAGATGCCTAATATTTTTTATATCTTCCTTACACAATTTGCATCCTAAATCACCCATAGTTTTCCATTTACATGTATATTCTTTTTTTGCTAAAGATCCTGTTCGAGTCTTAAACAATAAACTACTTTCCTTACTATTATCATAAATTAACTCGCATCCAATGTTTTATTTACTTCTATATATATTTAAACTCTTCTTACCCTCCATACTAGTTCTCCATCTCTCCAACTCCCTATTTTTTATTAATGTTTCTATTTTTTTATCTCATTTCTTACCAGTATACTCAACAATCCTCCTAACACAATCATCCCACCTTATATACAAGTATATTGATATAAATTCTTTTGCATACCACATTATCTTTCTCACCCATCTTGTTACCTACCCTTTACTCATAATGCAATTAAACACTATTTTGGCTATTATGTCACTATCCATAAACTGCAACCTACCAAATATTTTCATTTTACTTCTTGCATCTCTCATATAAAAACTTGACCATCCCATTTCTCCTTGAATGCCCCCTTTGCTGTCCACATCTCTGCATCTAATGCATATCTTCCTACTTCCTTTTGTACCTTCTCTAAATAATCTAAAACCCTTTTACTAACACATACTGCATCATTACCATATGTTAGTCCTGCTACTGCAACTCCTTTCCATACAATTCTAGCTACATCATATTTATTATATAAAAATACTTTTAATTTCTTTACCAAACCTTTTCTTTTCTTTACTTCATTTACCAATTTTTTCTCCCATTCATCCAAGTTATTTTCCTGATTACATAAGATGATTCCAAATACCTATATCTATCCACCACACTTAACCTTATATCCCCCAATGAAAATTTTAATCTTTTTCCCCAGTATTAACCATCATTATATTTGATTTTTCCTGACTAAATTTATCCCCATCTCTTTACCCACCCTTGCACATGTCCTCAACATAATTTCCATATCTTCTCTTCTTTCTGCACACAAAAAGATATCATCCACATAAAAGAGAGTTGACAGAGTATATACTCCTTTGCCACCTATTAATGGTATCTCTATCCCTTTTCCTTGTCTCTCTATTGCTTTCTCCATTTCACTCAAATACCACAAAAACAAAATAAGTGACATAGATCATCCTTGCCTTAATCCCACCCCATTTTTAACTTTAACTGATTTTATATTCCCTAATTGGTAAGTATAATAATTATTTTCATATAATTTCTTAATAATATTTATTAAAGCTTCATCCATTCCCAAATTTGCTAACCTTACCCATAATCTATTTTTATTTACTCTATCATATGCTTTCTCTATATCTATAAAACTAATATATAACAATCTACCTGAATTCCTACTCATCTCTATAAGTTGTGTAACTACAAACAAACTATCTGACCTAAAGCCTCCTTGCATTTCCCCCAGTACATTATTCTCTTTCATCCATTTTACAACTTTTCCAGCTACCATATATGAAAAAAATTTATATAAAACTGATGTTACCACTATGGGTCTATAATTATTTAACTTTCTATGATCCTTACTCTTTCCTTTTAATAATAATCTTATTTTTGTATTACTCCAACTACCCATTAAAACTCTCTTCTGTGCCATCTTACGAAAAAAAGATAACTTTGCTTTTGCTCTATGCCCTAAATTTATTTACCATCTCTGCTGCCCATCCATCTAAATCTCTCACCTTTCTACATTTCAATCTGTTCTCTGCCTCATTCAGTTTGTGGTTAAAACACCTATAGAGGTCCCTACTATCGCATTCTATATGCATATTATCGAGGTTATAGCCTCAGTAAATATTACTTACGTAATCAATGTGCGTTTAATAAATTTATAATTAATGCTTTCATGTTTTCTATCACTATGTCCTTCACATTTAACATCTTTTCTATATCCATTACATATCTATTTAAGATTCTCTCTAACACTTCTCTAGAGCTACACTCTATTCCCTCATCAATACTATCTCTCTTTCTCCTCTCTAACACTTCTCTAGAGCTACACTCTATTCCCTCATCAATACTATCTCTCTTTCTCCTACATTTCTCTTTTTAATGTAACTTCAAATTTTTTACTCCCATCTCTTCCACTTTTATTAATATCCTGCAACAATTTATTATTCAACAATTATCCATTTTAGCCCATTTCTTCTTTTCTAAGTACTTTCCCCATTTAACATTAATATTGTTTTCACTTTCTTTGTTCTTAATAGCACACTTATATTCTCTGCATGCTTCTTTCCTTTCTTTTACACTTTTACTAATTCTCTTTTTTTACTTTTATTCTTCTGCATATTCTCAACTAAAACCCTATTCAGCACTTTTTCTATTTCATCACATCAGTCCTTATACTCATCCCCAACCAACTATTACATGGTTTCGTCAACTTTTATTTTATACTCTTCTAACTTATTCTTATCATTCATTCTCAATCCACATCTTTGACTATTATTTCTACCTTAATATCTATCCTACATCACATTACTAACCATTTCTATTATAATAAAAATATGATCACTATTATATACTATCTCTTCATTATCAAACACCTTAATTTTCTGCATTTTATTCATTCCCTCTTTCTTTACCAATACATAATCTATTGTGTGAAATATATTAGTCCTATACCATGTGTATTGTCCCTCATAAATATTTGATAAATTCCCAATGTTCAAATTTACTCTATGACAAAATTCCTTCAAGAACTGACCATTCTTTTTATCTACATCATCAATTTATTCAATATGCCCATTCATATCCCCTATAACCTTTATTCTCTTCCCCTTTTCTTTAAAACTCTGTATATCCTTAACTAGACATTCATATATACTACTATTTCACTCCATTACAGTTTGACTATCTCCAGTGGCTATATACACTACAGCCATCATCCATTCTCGTCTACCCAACCTTATTTCACAAACCACAAATGCTCTTGACATGTAACAATATTTAAATATTTTTTTGATATAACACCTATACCACTACCCCTTTTTTCTTTTTCTTTTCTATTTACAACCTGCCATACCACCTCTTCCAAATAGGTTCTTCTTCTTCTCTTAGATGAGTTTCCATTACTGCTAATGCCTCAAGCACTTCATTTTCAATTGCTTTATTTAATTCCAGCCACTTTTCTGATCTCCTACCACCTTGCATGTTCAAAAACCCAATTTTAACAATTTCTTCTTTCCTAACTACTCTTTTATAAATTCTTTTGATTTTTTCTTTTCCATTACATTTGTAACAAACTTTCTTATTAATCTTACAGAACCATTCCCTCTCCACATTTACACTTATATCTAAATCAACCATCTTTTGCTTATTTCTTATATCCCATCTATTCTTCTTCTTTTTGATAATATTACAATTTAAAGGCCCACCCCCCTTAAAAGTTTCCCAAATTATATTCTTTAAATATCAGACTCCCTAAAACTTCACTTCCTTATTTTTTTAAGTGCAATCCATCTTTACTATATAACTCCCTCTTTCCAATAAACCAATCCCAAAGTAATACTCCAACTACCCGTACTCTTCCTTTAAAATCCCTCAAATTCCTAGTCAATTCTACATGTTCATCCATTACCTTCTCTGATGGCTCTAACAAATTATTAGTCCCTACCCTAACATATACACCTCTACTACTTTGCTTTCTTACTTTATCTGTCACATTCCTAATTTTAGCTCCAGGCGAACATACTCTTACATACCTGTTTCTATTTTCCATTGCAATTATATCCCCACATTCTCTCATTAGTCTCATATTCTACTTTTTCTACTCCATCTGTAACCTTTTCTACCATCTTCTGGATCTCCTTATCCATTTTTTTCTTTATCATTTCTACTCAAAAATTTCTTTATCTCCTCACACTTTGTCTCTAACATTTTTAATTTTACTTCTACATCCTTCACTTCTTCCTCTATCTTACTTATTCTCTAGTTAACCATCTCCATTACCTTACTACTTTCTCCACCCATATCCATACGCATGATCTGGTTGTGCCCTCTCTGATCAAGACTGTATAGAGTGTCTGGTACAATATATATATATATATATATATATATATATATACTACACTTTTTATAAAAGAAATTCTTAACTTTTTTTCTATTTCTAATTAGAATGGATTACTTATAAAAATTATGATTAATATTTAAATGCAAGAGAGGATTTGAAGCCAGACTTTCAAGCTGCCTTCAATCATCCACTCCATCTTATACAAGCAATACACATGACCACATACATGTAAGAAAGTTAAATGACTTCGAATATTTGTATTTTATGCTAGACCAGCACTCATCAGTTGGTCCAGATCATCATATCTCACACACATATATAATCAATTGGTCAGTTTATAAAATTAAAATATCTTCAAACTTTAATGGACAGGCACAAAATACATATATTGGAGATCATTTACCTTTTTTATATGTATGTTGTCATGTGTATCAGTTGTATAAGATAGAGTAGATGACAGAAGGGAGCTTGAAAGTTTGAGTTCCAATCCCCTCTTATTACATTTAGCTTAAGTATTGTAATGGGATGGGGTGGGTGATAAAAAAAGAAGTTTAATGAAATATAAATAGCAATAGTTTACAATTTATAATAAAGGTAAAATATTTAAGGGAGCATTAGATTAGAGAATCTCTGTTAGAACATGGAGATATCAGCCAGCTGACTCAGAAGAGCAACTACAAGCATAATTAACCACCAGCATTATCATTTAAAAAAATAAGTACAAGTAAATACTTGAGAGAAATAACCATAGTTCATCATCATTGATGGGAATAAACAAATCAGGACAATAAACAACAGTCCATCTTGTGGCTGGATTTGAACCATAAAGAGAAATATAAATCAACAGTCAACCAAGTGACTGGATTGGAAATGAATCTTCTGTAGACCAGGCTAACTATTGAGCCCTTTCCAGCTTGGTCAATTATTTAAACATAACTTGGATGCACCATTTAAGTGCCCATCCATTAAAATACACAATAATCAGAAATTGAAACAATAATGCTGGGACATTAAAACATGCTGATATTGGCCAACTATAAATGTAAATTTTTAATAAGACTAAAGTAAAATAAAAGATAGTGCATGGGCTTTAAAGTGTATCCTCTTTTGTGCCAACCAGGATGATGATTGATCATATCTTGATCCCCAAAGCACAAAGTACACATCCCCATTTACCGTGCATGAATCTAACTCAGAGAACACAAGATCTATTACTGCATGTGACCAAGAGAAGATGAAAACAATTTTAACAATTGAATACAAGTTTATTAATAACAAAAAATATTTAAGTTTATAGTTGACCAGTACTAGTGGCCAGAGCATTGATGATGATCAGCATGTTTTAAATGTCCCAACATTACTGTTTGATTTTTGATTCTTATATATTTTAATGGATGGGCACTAATCTGGTGCATCCAAGTTATGTTTAAATAATTGCCCAAGGTGGCAAAGGCTCAATAGTTAGCCCGGTCTAAAGAAGACCCATTTTCAATCCAGCCACAAGATGGTCTATTGATTTTATTCTGATTTACTGTACTAATTTGTTTGTTCCCACAAGTGATGATGATGGATGGTTATTCCTCTAGAGTATTTACTGATAATTATTTTTTAAATTATAGTGCTGGTTGACATATGATTGATGTATGGTGGATTTTTAGTTGCTCTTCTGAGTTAGCTTCTGATCACCAATTATCACAGAGATTCTCTAGTCTTATTTTATTATAAATATATATTACTTATAGATAATTTTATAAATTAATGATGTTTTATTTTGGATGAATTGGGAGAGATGATGATTTCCATCACCCTAGATTCATTTCTACTTCACTCCTTTTTTGATACCCCCATCCTACCTCCATCCCACTACAAAACCTGGGGTGATGGAAAATCATCATCAACCCCAAGTAAATACAAAATGAAATATCAATAATTTACTTTAAGTATATTTAAGTAATATAGTATTTAAGAAGAAAATGAGATTAGAGAATCTCTGTGATTATTGGTGATCAGAAGCTAACTCAGAAGAGCAACCATAAATCCACCATACATCAATCATATGTCATCCAGCACTATAATCTAAAAAAATAATTAGAAGTAAATACTCTAGAGGAATAACCATCCATCATCATCATTGATGGGAATAAACAAATTAGTACAATAAATCAGAATAAAATCAACAGACCATCTTGTGGCTGGATTGAAAATGGGTCTTCTTTAGACCAGGCTAACTATTGAGCCTTTGCCACCTTGGACAATTATTTAAACATAACTTGGATGCACCAGCTTAGTGCCCATCCATTAAAATACATAAGAATCATAAATCAAAACAATAATGCTGGGACATTTAAAACATGCTGATCATCATCAATGCTCTGGCCACTTGTACTGGCCAACTATAAACTTAAATATTTTTGTTATTAATAAACTTGTATTTAATTGTTAAAATTGTTTCCATCATTTTTTGTTCACATACTGTAATAGATCTTGTGTTCTCTGAGTTAGATTCATGCATGGATAAATGGGGATGTGTACTTAGTGCTTTGGGGCATCCAGAGATGATTAATTATCATGCTGGTTGGTGCAAAAGAGGATACTCTTTAAAGCCCATGCACTATCTTTTATTTTACTTTAGTCTTATTAAAAATTTACATTTATAGTTGGCCAATACAAGTGGCCAGAGCATTGATGATGATCAGCATGTTTTAATGCCCCAGCATTATTGTTTCAATTTCTGATTATTGTGTATTTTAATGGATGGGCACTTAAATGGTGCATCCAAGTTATGTTTAAATAATTGCTCAAGCTGGCAAGGGCTCAATAGTTAGCCTGGTCTACAGAAGATCCATTTTCAATCCAGTCACAAGGTTGTCTGTTGATTTATATTTCTCTTTATGGTTCAAATCCAGCCACAAGATGGACTGTTGATTTATTGTACTGATTTGTTTATTCCCATCAATGATGATGATGTATGGTTATTTCCCTCAAGTATTTACTTGTACTTATTTTTTAAAATGATAATGCTGGTGGTTAATTATGCTTGTAGTTGCTCTTCTGAGTTAGCTGTCTGATCTCTCAATGCTCTCTGAGATTCTCTAATCTCATACTCTTATACACTCTTATAAATATATCTTTAAATATCATATTCTTGTAAATAGTTCATTTTAAATGGACTGGGAGTAATGATGTTTTTTTCCATCACCCAGTTCAAACATTTTTCTTTCTTTTTTTATATCATCCACCTTCCATCCCATTACAAATGGTTACCTAACTGAGGGCTGATGATGATCATGTACTGTGGCAATCATTATAGATGGCTGCCCAATGTATGGCTTCTAATGATCACATGCTGGTGATCATCACTTCAAAATTATTAACTTGATCTCAAACCATGACTGAGAAAGAAAAACATATGCATTTTATGCAGAATTAATTTTAAAAATTACTGTGAAATATGTGTCAAGAGTATTGATGATTATTATAAAATATAAAATAGTAATTTTCATGTATGTTTGGAGAGGTTCATGTTTAGAGTTAAATAGAAAATCGATGATTTTGGAGGTTGGATTTGGTGTTTAATTGTTGAAGTTTGTTTAGCTGTATTTTTAGTTTTGATGATGGATAGAGATTTTTGTCTATGACTTGAGGATGCAATGTTTTCATGCAACTCTAAGGGTGTTCTATCTCCACTATTTGCTCCAACCTATTTTTTTGTATTTTATATTGTTTGTCATACAGAAGTTAACATAGTCCTGCCATAATTCCAGCCTCTAAGTCTCCAAAAAAAAGAGCAAGGCATAAATTGTATTTCCCAGCCCATAAGACTCAAAAAAAGCAGGGCATAGTTTTGTATTTTCCAGACCCTCCATGAAAGAGGGTTTTGCAATAATTTTGCATTATCTTTATCATGGGTTGTGGTAGCTTATAGTATCTCATTTGAGGTAGCACTTTTGGTGTTCAATGTGCATTGTGTACTTACAGTCCAGTAGTTGAATTTGTTATTTATCTCAAAATTGCAGATCACTATTCATCCTGTTAACTGTCAGATGTCTGTCAGATCTCTAAAAAAATTGATGAGTACATAGTTTTAGATATGAACTTTGTTTTCATTATACATGTAGATTATGTAAAATATCATTAAAAAGGCGTTTCATTTCTATTTTCCTTTTCTTTCAGACCAGGGCAATGTAACTAGTTGTGTTACATAAAACACACTAATATAGTGTATGTGCATATATATACTTAAAATAAAGGAAAAGTAGGAATAAACACAGAATAAATTTTTGTAGATATTTTTTTTTATATTTCCTAAAATAAAATAATAATAAGTAAAAGGTTAAATAAAACTCTGATTTAAAATAAAAATTGTTTTATAAATTAAACTTTTAAAAGGTCTGAATAGATAATATTATTATTATTATTATTATTATTATTATTATTATTATTATTATTATTATTATTATTATTATTATTATTATTATTATTATTATTATTATTATTATTATTATTATTATTATTATTATTATTATTATTATTATTATTATTATTATTATTATTATTATTATTATTATTATTATTATTATTATTATTATTATTATTATTATTATTATTATTATTATTATTATTATGTTTCAAAAGGCCTTTATTGTCTCAAAAGAATTACAAAGTTTGCATTTACATAGTTTGTCTACATATAATATCCTGGATTGTCCATTATCATTTGAACACCATTAGCAAATCAATTATTATTATTATTATTATTATTATTATTATTGTTGTTGTTGTTGTTGTTGTTGTTATTGTTGTTATTATTCTGATTGTGAAATGTAAAAACACAATATTGTTTTCAAAATTTTTTAATTAATTAAAACATGTATATGTTTTCAAAGGATTAAAAAGATAAAAATAAAAACTCTGTTTTCATCAAGGTGCTGTTATCACCTT
Organism: Epiperipatus broadwayi; assembly: GCA_028023455.1. Classification (NCBI taxonomy): domain Eukaryota; kingdom Metazoa; phylum Onychophora; class Udeonychophora; order Euonychophora; family Peripatidae; genus Epiperipatus; species Epiperipatus broadwayi. Next base: position 275,109 of record JAQFVV010012712.1, read on the forward strand.
AGCTGATTCTATAAAAGGGGTGATAACAAAATTAACTCCAGTCTGGGTAATGATTTTTGAAGAGAACAATATGGCTTGCAGTTTTGTAAAAGTTACAGAAGAGCTAGCTGTAAAGTTGGCTGAAATATTTTGTAAAAAGTTGGTAACTGTAGCAGAAAATGGCCATAGTAAAGCTAGCTGCAAAGATGGCTAGAATAATTATCAAGAAAACTGCCATGAGGATTTAAGAATGCAAGGAAGTGACTACTACAGTTTACTGGGGGGAGTTTGAATTTACATGGAGGAAACAGGTCAAGTTTCTTTGTAATTCATAGCCTTAAAAGTGTTCTGGAAAACAGCTTGCTGACCTGAAGCTTACAAAATCCAAATATAAGTGAAACTGACTACACAAGGAAAAAACCAACCATACCTGAATTATATACTTTCACCTGATGATGACAATTACCTGGAATGACAAAAAAACAACTTGTCCAAGAGAAAACAGCAGCTGAATAAAGAAGTAGTTATATGTATGCTGATGTGTCTACATATGTGAAGAGAAGCACAGATAAACTTGCATACAAAAGTGAGTTGTTTTTCAATAATTCATTTGATAGACATTTTAAATCTATATTTTTAAATTTAAAGAGATTTATAATTAGTTAAGAGGTAGCCTAATAAAATGCTTTCGAACCTCTGGAAAATGGACTATGTATTTTTTTAAAGAATAAAAGAAAGCTGTAATAGAATTTGATAAACTTTTTTTTAAAAAAAATATCAATGCACATGTATAAATGTAAATTTTATGTATATTCAAAATGAATTAGTTATGAAAAAATATAATATTATTGTACCAACTTGAAATAGATAAGTCAGTGTGCGTGTATACACGCACACTCATATATGTAAAATTTTAATATTTTTTTGATTAAATGTCAATTCATTTTTTTTGTTAACTGTATATTATAAATCGCGTGTCTGTGTGCATATATATGTAAACCATAGTAAACATGAATAGTCAATTGTAATTTTGTAAATTAATGTAACAATACCCATTTTGAATAGTAATTAATTTTTATTAATTTTCTTATATTATAAAATGCACATCTGTGTATGGATATATGTATGCATTTATAAATACCCATTAAGAAATAATGCAGTTAATGTGATAACTTGAATTTTGTAGTAATATAGTAAATTACAGTGTAATAACTTTTATTATTGACTACTTTTCAAAATCAGAACTCTTATAAAACCTTAATCATTTATTTTTTTGTTATTAATAAACCTGTAATTAATTGTTAAAAATGGTTTCCATCATCTCTTGGTCACATACAGTAATAGAGCTTGTGTTCTCTGAGCTAGATTCGAGCACAGGATGAATATATAAATGAGGATGTGTATTTAGTGCTTTGGGGCATCCAGAGTTGATCAATCATCATCCTGGTTGGCACAAAAGAGGATACTCTTTAAAGCCCATGCACTATATTTTATTTTAGTTTAGTCTTGTTAAAAAATTTAAGTTTATAGTTGGCCAATACAAGTGGCCAGAGCATTGATGATGATCAGCATGTTTTAAATGTCCCAGCATTATTGTTTTGATTTCTGATTCTTATGTATTTTAATGGATGTGCACTAAGCCTGTGCATCCAAGTTATGTTTAAATAATTGCCCAAGGTGGCAAAGACTCAATAGTTAGCCGACCCATCTTCAATCCAGCCATAAGATGGTCTGTTGATTTTATTCTGATTTATTGTACTAATTTGTTTATTCCCATCAATGATGATGATAGATGGTTATTCCTCTAGAGTATTTATTTATACTTATTTTTTTAGATTATAGTGCTGGTTGACATATGATTGATGTATGATGGATTTATAGTTGCTCTTCTGAGTTAGCTTCTGATCACCATTAATCACAGAGATTCTCTAATATCATTTTGTTATAAATATATATTACTTATAAATATAAATTAATGATGTTTTATTTTGGATGAATTGGAAGTAATGATGATTTCCCATCACCCCAGATTCATTTCTACTTCACTCCTTTTTTTTTATACCCCCATCCTACCCCCCACCCTGTTACAGTATATGTACTATATTTGTATTTAAATATTATAGATTCAGCTGTATTTTGCCCATCCATCTTCTGTGTATTTAAATATTGTCTTAAGATTCTACATATGAGGGATCAGATGGGTATGAGAACAAAAGTGGTAAACAGGAGTTTTAAACATACTATCATCAGATTTTTAATAATATGGATGGCTGAAGATTTAGAGAGTGAAAAAGATTGAAGTCTGTCCATTAAAGTTTGAAAATTTGCTATTTTAATACAAATCAAACACTGATTAAATGTGTGTCTGGAAGATGACAACCTGGACCAACTGATGAGTGCTGGTCAAGTATGAAATACATATATTGGAAATCATTTAACTTTTTTACATGTAAATGGACATGTGTATTGGTTGTATAAGATAAAGTGAATGATTGAAAAAAACTTGAAAGTTTGGGTTCAAATTCACTCTAATTAAAAATTATGATTATAATTTTTTTTCTCTTGATAGAAGTATGGCTGTTTTTTTTTTTTTTTTTTGTGAACAAGAAACCATTTTGGATTAAGATGTATTCATGATAAGCAATCTAACCAATCTTGGTATTGGAGTTATCTTAATCAGTGCTAAAATGTATTCTATTTAGAATTATGAATTTTGAAGGGCTACTCTCTAATACTGTAATTTATATGTCAATTTTCCAAAAGTTATTCAACATTGCACTTATGAAGAAATTTGTTTTTGGTGAATATAAATAACTTTTTTTTCCTAAAAACAAGTACAAAACCAAAGCAGTATGACCAATCTATGGCAACTGATCACTACATTATTGATATTTGTCATCTTTTGCTATTCTATTAATACAACTTACTTTAGCATATCTCACTTTTAAAGCTGTATCAGAAACTTAATGTACCCTGGATTTATTATTTTAATCACTCAAATGGCTAAACTTAGTAGTTCTTATATTAATGTTTCTTCATTTGTCTGTTTAAGGAAAAGTATGTTTTCCGTTTCTACCTTGTCTTACATATAGATTACGAATATTTGAACTGCAGTTTGGGTAGTATAAATAGTTTTTTAAAATATTAATTGCATGACTAGCTACTATGATGGTCTGATATTTTGCACTCGAATTTGTCACTTTATTATTATACTAAGTGGCATGGTAAAATAATTATTTTTAAAATGATGTTTTATTTTTTTATTTTTCATGTTTACTTCTCAAATTAATGCTCAATATAACTTTTTTATGAACTAATAATTATGCTTAACGAAAGCTGTATTAACACTTATTTTTTTATTAATTTAATTTGATGAGAATTTATTTGTGGGTATTGCAAATATTCTTTTATGTCTATTATTGTAATCAAAATAATATATTAGGAACATTAACACATAAATGTATACCTAATTTATATATAATATTTTTTAGATTTAATATCTAGAATACCTTTTTTTTTTAATTAATTTTACTTTAATTACAGGCCTAGATTAATTAAGGTCAGGTAACATTACCATATACACAATTAAAAAAAATCTTTCTAGCATTACTAATCAAAATACTTTTCATTGTCTTAGAAAGTTAAAATACCATAAAATAATCTTTTGTGGCAGATTTCTTTATGCATAACGTCATGCAAACGCCAAAAATATGAAAGACAGATATAAATTTTCCATTGCGTTCACTCATTAAGAAATTAAATCAGCACTTTGAAGAAAGTTAATTTTAAGAGAAAAATAAAGTTTATGATGAAAAAGTTATTAATTGATACGAAGAAGTGAACCTAAACTGAAAGAGGGACATTTAATAATTAAAGTCTAAGAATAAATAGAAATTTAATGTTCCAGATATTTAATGGCTTGAAAGTTAAATTAATGTTGCCACATTATAGAAATTTATTGATATTAATATCTCTGCTTATTATATTACAGAAGAGTTTTTTATTATTAATATAAATTATAACACATCTCCAATTTAAAACTATAACAGCAATAATAAAGGGTTTATTACGCCTAAATTGTGAATCGTCTTTGAACAAAAACTTGAGAACATGCTTAAACGTTATTTTTTGCAAAAAAAAAAAAAATTAAATGTAATGTAATGTTCTTTATAATGACAAATTGCTGTAGCAGAATGCTTGATTAGGATTAGGAAAATTTCCTTGTTTAATACTTAATGGAGGAAGAAATGTTTTTCAGATAATTAAAAACCGTCTTAGCACTTAATAAATAAAATAAAGTAACTATGGCTTTTGATTCCAAAATCCTCTAAGATAACCTAAATTTATACATAGCAATGTATTCAATATCATATATGTAGTCAAACATTATATACCTTATAATTACATTCAGACATTTAACATATATACATACAATGTGTATAATATGATATATAAATACCTATGGTACGAATGTATCATTTATATAGTATTAGAAATTAAAATATAAAAAAGGTGTAATGATACTGTAAATAAACAAACATTTATGTAAGGAAATCTATATTTGCTAATAAAAAGGATTTCTTTTTTAAAACTAAAAATTCTAAGTAGAAAAACATTTAGATATTAACAACTTGTGAGAAAGAAAGGGAATGAATTGGGAAAAATTATATCCATTTCAGATATATAAAATACTAATAATATTTCTTTCCTTTTTTCCCATTGTGATTTTAGATATAATAACTCCACAAAGAATGAATAAGATATATTAAATAATATTCAATTTTACAAGTCTTATTGCTCTACAATGGCATAACCATATTGCAAACAACATTTTTAGGATAATAAATGAATTGGTAAATAAATTTATAACATTACTAAACTAATTATTTGCTAATAATTTCTCTGATTAAATTTGTAGCTATTTATATATTTAGATAAAGCATAAGAGATTTTACAGATAAATGGATAATTTGTGCAGGGTAAATCATTTAACACAAAGTAACAACTTATTAATTATTGGAAGCCCTTCAATTGATTACCGTAATAATAATAACACTAATTACTACTCCTCTTCTTCTTCTTCTTCTTCTTCTTCTTCTTCTTCTTCTTCTTCTTCTTCTTCTTCTTCTTCTTCTTCTTCTTCTTCTTCTTCTTCTTCTTCTTCTTCTTCTTCTTCTTCTTCTTCTTCTTCTTCTTCTTCTTCTTCTTCTTCTTCTTCTCTTCTTCTTCTTCTTCTTCTTCTTCTTCTTCTTCTTCTTCTTCTTCTTCTTCTTCTTCTTCTTCTTCTTCTTCTTCTTCTTCTTCTTCTTCTTCTTCTTCTTCTTCTTCTTCTTCTTCTTCTTCTTCTTCTTCTTCTTCTTCTTCTTCTTCTTCTTCTTCTTCTTCTTCTTCTTCTTCTTCTTCTTCTTCTTCTTCTTCTTCTTCTTCTTCTTCTTCTTCTTCTTCTTCTTCTTCTTCTTCTTCTTCTTCTTCTTCTTCTTCTTCTTCTTCTTCTTCTTCTTCTTCTTCTTCTTCTTCTTCTTCTTCTTCTTCTTCTTCTTCTTCTTCTTCTTCTTCTTCTTCTTCTTCTTCTTCTTCTTCTTCTTCTTCTTCTTCTTCTTCTTCTTCTTCTTCTTCTTCTTCTTCTTCTTCTTCTTCTTCTTCTTCTTCTTCTTCTTCTTCTTCTTCTTCTTCTTCTTCTTCTTCTTCTTCTTCTTCTTCTTCTTCTTCTTCTTCTTCTTCTTCTTCTTCTTCTTCTTCTTCTTCTTCTTCTTCTTCTTCTTCTTCTTCTTCTTCTTCTTCTTCTTCTTCTTCTTCTTCTTCTTCTTCTTCTTCTTCTTCTTCTTCTTCTTCTTCTTCTTCTTCTTCTTCTTCTTCTTCTTCTTCTTATTATTATTATTATTATTATATTATTATTATTATTATTATTATTATTATTATATGTTTATTATTATTATTATTATTATTATTATTATTATTATTATTACTATTATTATTATGTTTTAATAAAGTATTTATTGATTTCAATGGTTTACACGAGTTTACATCCAGAAGATTTCAAATGTAACATACATTTTGTTACCTTTTGTGGTTAATAGACTATAACAACATAAAGAATAAAAAATAAAATAACCAGAGTTCTAAAGTTTGTTGAGTTTATTTAGTTTTGTCTGCGTGTCTTTTTTTTTTTTTTTTTTTAATGTTAGTTATGTGACAGTTTTCTTTGCAGTATTCACAACATTGATGATTGCCTTAACAATGACCACATTGCTGCATATAAGTGGAGGTCAGTTATTATTCTATCTCTATTTTGAATGTATAACAGTTTGTTGCTAAATGTAGCTGGGTGTTGTCTGGTATTATTGCAAATTAAGAAAGTAAATCTGGTGCACCAGTACACATATAGTACAAACGTGGCTGCCCTAATGCTAGGTATTGACCTTCCCTGAAAAGCAACAATTATGTGATTAATGAATGTCTGTAGGAGTTACATATCATCGGTCATCTTTGATTAAGTGCTGCACATTGATAAATAAGGTGGTCCAAGGTCTCTTCTGCTCAATGGCAGAGTACACAGAAAGGATGAGTAGATATGTACATTTTTTATGATAAAAAAAAAGTGGGTTGTTGAAAAAGCAATGAGATTCATTTTAATTATAAAATCAAAGTATTTGGGTCTAGATCCCATTTTTATATTCCTTGAGTAGTCTCTTGTTGTTAATTCCTAGCATAGGTTGTATAACATTAGCGTCTGTTTCTCTGTTTATTAAACCATAAATATTCCAGTATGAATATTTATGAAAATACTGTTCTGGAATCTTGTGTGTGGTTTTGCATTGGTATATAATATTAGTGAAAAAAGAACCTTTTGGAGGTGGTCTATCTGTTGGAGTAAATTCTAGCATGTGGTTAATTTTTGGGTATTTGGCAAGTATTGTAATTATTGAGTTCTTTAACTTCTGAATCCATAGTACCCTATAATAAAAACAAAGCAATTAACCCACTGATTACAGATCTCAGGCCAATATTAATGAGGCCTTTGCTGATCAAAATTATCAAGAAAATTATTAAATATGAAATTGAACCATATATGAAGTACAATATGCAAAGAAAAACATTTCAACAAACAGAAGCAGCCTTATTCTTCAAAGCAATTCAAGCCATAGTAAAATAGTGGAAAAAAACTGATCCATCATCATGCAGCTTGACATAAAAGCTGCTTTTGACTCAGTCTATATATATATATATATATATATATATAGACTATGTATATATATATATATATATACATACATACTTCTGGAAATGCTAAAGAGCACATAAATTTCTAGAATACACTTATATATAATTGCAAACATGCTTTTGAACAGAGCTATCCATATAACTTTAAATTGAAGAAGCTTTCACACTCACCAAATCTTTATCCAATGATCCCCTTAGTTCATTATTATTTATATTTTACATCAATCCCTTTATTATAAGCATACAAAATGCATTTACTGGGATTGAGATATCAGACACAACACAGCACACTAAATGCATTGCCTATATGAATGATGTTACCATATTCTTAACATCAAAAACAAATACTGCAACTCCAAAAAATATTGCAAGAATATTCACAGATATACTAATTAAGGTTTAATCTGGCCAAAACCACAGCCTGGTCACTATACACCAGTAAAACATGTGCTTCAATTTACAAATTAAAACCAAACTCATTCCTTGGGTTCCCATTTCATATGGGAATTACAGGAATGAGATGCCACATCCAGAATAAACTTAAAGATGAAGCCACAAAAATTATAATCCTTGTCCAAGGCATATCTTTTACTATATTCCAAAGTACAGTTAATTAACCAGATCCTCACAAACAAAATAACATATTTGTTTCATACTTAAAGGCAATTAGTTTTAAAACCATATATAACAAACTACTTTGGGCCAAAAAAATAGTAGCAATGTTCACAAAAAAACTTAGCCAATCCCTAATAAAGAACAGATTTGGCTTGCACATTATTATTATTATTATTATTATTATTATTATTATTATTATTATTATTATTATTATTATTATTATTATTATTATTATTATTATTATTATTATTATTATTATTATTATTATTATTATTATTATTATTATTATTATTATTATCATCATCATCATTATCATCATCATCATCATCATCATCATCATCATTATTTTTATTATTTTATTTATTTTTTCTCAAAAGTAACCTTTATTAGTCATAAGATTACAAAAAGTTATCGAGTACACTTACCCATGGAGGGTTACAAAGTGTTCAATGTTGCAAGGCAAAACAATTATTGACCAGGTTTACAAGATACGTATGCTCGATAACAAATATATCTATAAAAGGGTTGTATAATTTTGCTTAATGTGTATCTGTACATAAACGAGCACAGATCTGCACTGCCCAAAAACAATCCATCAAGGGGATGCAGCAGCCCATCAGAGAAGAAAGAGTGCTGAAAACTTTGACTCTGTACCCTTGCAGAAGGTTTTATGGGTAGCGGCAATAATCATCATTGGCCTGCACCCATAAACCAGACCCCAATGACCGCCATCATCAATCCCTGTGGAAGAAATGAGGAGTGCAGACCCGTGCCCACAAATATTATAACAAAACTCTATTACTGTTACAAAGAGGATATTTCTAGCTGGAGTGTCTAGCATCCAAGGATATCATCTTGCACACTGAGGTCAATGAAGATGAACATCTGCCCTTAATCATTATCAAACTCCTGTGTCTGCAAATGTTCACAACAGCTGCCCAACCCACCAACCAAAGTCCTTCAGGGTTCACAATGATTTTTATTTGTCAATACTAAATTAGATCTTGCTTCTTTTGATTGAATTTCAGGTCTTGATTAGTAATGAATGTCATTATCAAACTCCTGTGTCTACAAATGTTCACAACAGCTGCCCAACCAACCAACCAAAGTCCTTCAGGGTTCACAGTGATTTTTATTTGCCGATACTAATTGAATCCTGCTTCTTTTGATTGAATTTCAGGTCTTGATTAGTAATGAATGATTCAAATATAATCTGAAAGTTTGTTGTTAAACCTTGGATAATTCTCAATAATTATTGCTTAAAAGAGTATAAATAATTTGCAGCTTCAATGTCTGTTTAGGTCTAAAACATGATTTGTACTCATTTTTGTCTTTAAATCATTATTTTTTAGCTCAGGAATCACTTCATGGTAATTCTGTGTTGATTTGAATTTTTTTTAAATTTTTTTGTGGCCCCCAATCTACTGGAAGAGGGGTAATAACTTCTGTTCTGATCATCAGAGAAACCTGATTTTTGTGCAGGGAGATAGCTTAGGTTATTTTCTATAATGTTTAATTCTAAAACTGATATTGAATTAACATTTAAAACTTGTTTAACACTGCTAAAATCTGATGCAAAGATAATTTCTTAAAATCATCATTGTTAACATTATATTCCACGGTTTCTATGAGATTTTATGTCCAAATAAATTTCCTATTTATTCCATCAAAAAAATTAGGATTTCTGGTGTCTATTCTTTTTAGAATTATTTGGTTTCATTTAAAATTAGTTTTAAAAGGATTATAATATTCTAAGAATTACTTAAGCTAGCTTTTGTCTATTTCTAATGGCATCCATTTGCATAAAACAGAATGATAGATAATTTCAATTATCATTGAATAAAAACTGTTCCAAAACTTCTTCTAAAGATGAAAAAATGCTGAAACAGATATTCACTTACATTTTGGTAAACTTTTCTTCTATTAATCCAACAATGGATTATGACTTTGGTGAACAAAACAGGGAGCCTGAAACAGTGAAAACTGGAGTCCTAGGCTCCCTCTAGTGGACTTCTTCTTCTTCTTCTTCTTCTTCTTCTTCTTCTTCTTCTTCTTCTTCTTCTTCTTCTTCTTCTTCTTCTTCTTCTTCTTCTTCTTCTTCTTCTTCTTCTTCTTCTTCTTCTTCTTCTTCTTCTTCTTCTTCTTCTTCTTCTTCTTCTTCTTCTTCTTCTTCTTCTTCTTCTTCTTCTTCTTCTTCTTCTTCTTCTTCTTCTTCTTCTTATTATTATTATTATTATTATTATTATTATTATTATTATTATTAGTAGTAGTAGTAGTAGTAGTAGTAATAGTAGTATTACTGCTACTACTATTCTTAATAATAATAATAAATAAATAAATAAGCAAAATTTTAAACATTGGTAGAGGAACAAATGATTTATCCTTCAAACCAAAATACAAAATGATGGGTAAACAAACATTATTAAATGTAGTATATTTATAATAAATTCTATAGTTCAAAAATAAAGAGTGTATAGGTTTCTCTTATTTATTTCAAATTAATTCAAATATTTATTAAAACCTATGCAATTTCAATGAAAATATACTGGAGTGAAATAAATTTTTAATATGTAATTAAACTTACAACAATAGAGACATCTTAACTATAAAATTAAAGTAGTCAATTATATAAAATCAGCTTTAAAAATAAAGAACATGTAAACAGTTTAATAATTTAATTAAAGATGGATCATTTACATTTTGATATATTTAATTTTGAAGCCTATGCAAGATAATTATTAAAATAGAAGTTAGAAGATAATACAAAAATTTTAATCATTTACAGCACCTATAAACTTAATAAAGTAAGAATATACTAAATAAATATTTATTTTTCATATTTAGTAATGGGTGAATGTTAAATTTTGATGTAATAAAGATATAAAATATGTCAAGTTTAATTTATTATTAAAACAAAATAATATGAAGATAAAAGATAAATATGAGTGAGTACACATATTTAATTTATACACAATTTGATTGACAACTGATAAAATATGAAATAAATATAAATAATTAGCTTATTTATAGCACCCATAAATTGAATGTCAAGATAATATCAGAACAGAAACAATAATGGGAAGTCATAAAATTTGGACTAGAAATTCAAGAAATATTAAAAATTTAGCCTTAATAAATTTTGTTAGTGAGTAAAGTTATTAAATTAGATGCATAATAGATTGCACAATTTATAATAGAGTAATTCTTAGTTGTATAATATTCTTAATCTTAAAATTTTATTGTTAATATTTGTTTTTTGTTTTTTAAAGAAATGAGAAAGTCATAAAACGAAATACAAAATAGTAGGTTAATAACTCATAAGTTGCATGAAAAGAGTAGGAAAGATAAATCAAAAAGACATAATAATTTCACAATAAGAATGCACTATATCAAATATATATTTTTAATATATGATATAGAAAATGAAACACACAATAATATATAATACAGTGTATGGTAGAAGCACATGTTTAATTATAAAATGATAGGAAATAGTGCCACATAATGCAAGACTAAAAATGAAAGGAGGTATTAATTGGTAAAGCTTATGGATTGAATACTAAAATCGAGAATGGACTGAACAGAATATTATTTTAATTTGAAGTTACACTTTAAAACATTATTTCATATATTTCAGTGATATAAAATAATTGACATCATGTTTGCTTTCATAAACTATCAATTGTATTTTGTTCCACTTTCTTAGCATGTTAAAATTCTATCACAATTTATTCTGTGTGGTCGCAAAATTATTTGACAGATACCTATTGAAGTTCAAGTTGGACCATTTACAATTACTAATGACTTGACATTTTGTTATGGATCACTTTTCTTTCTCATGTGTCATAGCATCAGCCGGGAAGCAAACCTGCTAACCCGGGACAACTGCTTGTAAATCAGCTGTTGCTGACCTCTCGACCACCAATGCTTGACTCTTTTTTTTAAAAAAATAACATAACTATAATTTGCTTAGCCACTAATTATTACATTATATTAGTAACTTGATAGTAGAAATTGATGATTAAAATAAAGGTTTTTGCAGTATATATAAAACTATCAATGAGATAATTTGGCTCAAAAAGTTAAGAGACACTGTGAAAAAAATAGAAATTTATGCACACATTTTACGGAAACAAAAACATATTTGGATAAAAAATAACTTTAAAACATTTGTTTCCTGAAGGTTTGTAATAATAGTGTTCTAGTTGTATTTTTACATTGGACTATTTCCATCATCTAATATGTGTATTGAATGTCTTTAGAAAAATTTAACTTTATTAAAATATTCCAAATATATTCAACTGTTAGTAATAGCACATCAAACAGGTTAGTATATGCAAAATGTTTTGAGAGCTATTATTCTCTCTTCTTCATCTGGTGTTGCTGGTGTGAGAAGTGACAGTACTAGCATATGATTCGAACCTGGGTCCTTAGATTCTTGAATATTAAATTTTTAGGTAACACTCTAACCAACTGAGCCATCCTTCCAAAGGCAACAATCTGTGGTAATTTCATATACTTATCTATAAAGTTCCTCCTGATTTATCCACTTTTTCCTAAGAGCAAAGTTGATTAGTGGTTTCCATACATTATGTATTGTCACACTAGGTTAGCTTATGGGATATTTTGCCACTGTCATGCAAGCAGCTTGATGAAAATAGTCCAATATAAAAATACAATTTAAAATGACATTTGGATAATTTTAATACAAAAAATTTCTATTGTATTTCTGGTTCACATTTACACAAGTTTATCATATAATGACTAATAGATTTACTACTGCAGTTTTAATATGTATTTTTAAACAAAAGGTAATTAACCCTTTGCACATGTACTGTGCTATTATATTAAATCAATGTTGTTTTTGTTGAATGTAAAGTAACTCTCAATCCAAGGCACAAAATAGAGACTTTGAAGAGATTAGAATGGCCATTTTATCTTTGTACCTAAATTCATTTATATAGGCCAATTTTAAGTATCTTGCAACAAAAGAATGAATATTTTCTATTCTTTACTTTACTTCCATTGGCCTATATAACTAAATTTAGGTACAAAGTTAAGACAACTGTTCTTATTTTTTCAAAGACTCTATCTTGTACCTTGGTTTAAGGGTTTCCTCTCATTCAATAATACACTGTTGATTTATTATAACAGTACAGTGTGTGTGATGGGTTTAGTAAATCTGTTAGTTAATTCCATTAATTCTAACATCTCTGAATATTAATACACAGTAAATATTAAAATTTTACAAGTGTTAATATGTGTATTAAAGAAAATTGAAGTAAAGTGAAGAATATAAAATCTTCACATTCTTGCTCAAAAATATTTAAGATTGGTCTATATAATTGAACTTAGGTATAAAGATAAGATAGCCAATCTTATCTTGTCAAAGTCACTAACATGTGCCATGGTCTGAGAGTTTCTTCAAATTCCCCAAATACAATGTTGATTTAATACATTCAAAGATCAGCCTTTCAAGCTAATTGTGCATGTGTCTTCTGTGAGTGTTAAATAATAAATGAATACTTCACTCTACAATACAAGATATAGTATTTATTGTAGAGTGAAGTATTCATTTATTATTTAATACTCGCAGAAGATGCATGCACAATTAGCTTGAAAGGCTGATCTTTGAATGTATGCAATTGTATGCATAGCGTTATATAAAAATAAATGCTTATTTACTTATAATGTTGATTTAATATAACAGTTTAGTGTAAAGGGTTCATTACTTTTTGATTAAAATTGCAAATGTATAATAGGTGTTTTTAAGTTAACATGCTGGATATAGACATAGAAAGTTTGATTTGATATGATCATATATGTATCATACACATGGTAAATTTTATCTTTTTAATAATGTATATATATTCAGATTTATTTAAACACTTTATTGAGTTAACATGATGCTAGAAGAAAAAAAATGTTATATGACCCCATACTTTATTATAGTGTTTTTTTTATTTATTTATGTTAATATAGATTTCTTCATCATCACAATATATAAATAAATAGTTGATTGACAATCCAAAAACATTCATTTTGAATCCATAATTTCCCATTATATTTAGCAGACATAATTAAGCTTTTTTTTAAATTTAGCATCAAGTTAATTGCATGTTTAGTTAGTTTCTGTGCAATCGTAGAAGATCAAAGTAAGTAAAAACTAAAAACATTTTTGATAATTAATACAATATGTTTATGGTCTTCGTATAGTCTCACGTATTCATCATTTGATTAAATTCTTAAAAGTGTTTAAATTATAGAGTGCTATGATTATATTATAAATTCATTAAATTTATAATGTTTATTATATATTGTATTTATAAATTGCACTATTTCAACCAACCAATATTAAGTATTGACTGTCTTTAAAAAAATAACTCTATTTAAATTTTCTAATTACATTCACTTGTTAAGAATAGCACGCAGGTTAGTATATGCACAATGTTTTGAGAGGTATTATTATTCTCTCTTCTTTAGATCTTTATGGCCTGATTAGTGACAGTACTAGTATGAAAAATCAAACCAGGACCATAAGATTCTTGAATAAATTTTAAAGTAACACTCTAACAAACTGAACCAGAGTGTTAACTTAAAATTCATTATTCTAGAATATAAGAGTTTCCCTGTTGATTCCCATTGTAGTATTGTCAATGGTCAGGCTGCAACACCTGATAAAGATCTGTGGGCAATTATTACCAGGTGAATGTAATTGGAATATTTAAATAAAGTTAAAGTTTTCTAAAGACACTCAATATTTAATATTAGATGATGGAAATTGTTCAATATATAAACACAACCAAAATACCATCATCACAAACCTCCAATGAAAACATTTGTTGTATGTTCTTTCATATTTGATTGTAAGAAGTTTAACATTTTAAAGATGGAAAATACAGGGAGTTTTAGATACACACACTTAAAATGTTTACTGCACCACACACACTTAAAATCCATGATTAAAAGTAGCTCAAAATGATAAATGACTCCAAGAGGCATTGAATATATGATAAAATTACCAATGCAATGAGATTATATTTAATAAGAATAGATATGTTAGTCTTTAAATAAAGTGTAATTCTGGCCTAAAAATATTATAATAATCAGTAATCTAATAAATTATTAGTAACATTTATTAATCTATTTGTCTATCAAAAATTGTATTGTCAAATCAGTGAGTTCAAAAAATTTGTCACTTGTAAACTACAATTTATCTACCAATACTGTGAATAATGACCATTTTAAAATATGGTAATTTTCTATGTGCACAAGGTATAATCTTTTTCTTAAAGTTTGAACTCTGGCAATTTCCAAGATTATTTCAAAAAATTTTCTAACAAAATACCAATGGTATTTAATTAGGCAAGACCAATAACCCTGGAAGTTTTGTAAGAACTATTTTTTTTTACAAAAATTGATCCTCTTAGTTGCGTTTCTAAACTCACTATGATAAATTTAGATTTTCTTATGCTTATAATTATTTTTTAATAAATAGTAAAATAATATTTTAAAAACAGAAAATATATAAAGAGTATATACTGCATTTTTCATTATAATTGTTAATTTTTCAAAAGTATTTTATTGAATAATCAAAAAATTACATTACGTTTTCTTGGTATACATCCAAAGTATATAGAGATTATCCTGAAAGTTTCTGATAATGGTATTTTAGTAGTATTTATATATTGGACTATTTTCATCATCTAATATAAGTATTGAACATCTTTAGAAAATATTAACTTTATTTAAATATTCCAAATACATTTGACTGTTAATAATAGTCCATATGTTAAAATATGCACATTTCAAGTGACATGATTTTCTCCCCTTCTTCAGGCATTGCTGATCTGACCAGTGCCAGTACTAAAAAAGGAATCAAAACTGGACCCTTAGATTTTGAATACTGAATTTTAAAGTAATCCTCTATCCAAAAGCAGCAGTCAATGGATATTTTATATTCTTAACAATGAGACCTCCTTATCTGTACACTTTTTCTTAAAAGCAAAGTTCATTAGGGATTTCCATACATTATGTATAGTCACATTAGTCTGGCTTATGGAGTTGTTTGCCATTATCATGTGAGCAGATTCTTTAAATTTTTTCTTTATACCTTTTTTTCTTTATTTTTTTTTGTATTTTTTGCACATGTGTTCATTGGTACATACATGATCTGCTATTTTTTACACATCTGTTTCTCTCTTCTAATCATCAATTTTTGTTCTTGCAATCACTTTTCAATGGTATATCTGGTCTCACCAATAAATGTTCTTTCACATTCACATAGTATATCATAGATGCAGTTTTTGCTCGTCAGCATTTCAAGTTTAGGCTTTATAGATGTTAGATTTTCTCATAGTGTGATATGGCTCTAGAAAGCTGTTTTGATGTTGTACTGATTGCAGATTTTCCTTAATTTATCTGCTATTTTTGATCGATATGGTTACACTATGGTAATACTAATTTTTTATGGTTCTTTTTGTTGTTTATTAAAGATTTTATTAATAACAGCTAATTATCATTTTCCATAAAAGTTTGTTCTATATAGATCTTTTTTTTTCAAATTTCTGGTTGCAAAAGAAGTTTATTCAGAAACCAACAATTTAAAAAAAAATCTATTTAAAACAAACTCTGATGAAAAATGGTTATCTATCATTTGTTATTAAAATTGTTAAATAGACAACAAAGTGAACCCTCTAAAATAACAATTATTGGTACAAAAGTGTATCCATATCAACCAAAAATAGCACACAAATTGAGAAAAATCTGCAATTAATATAACATCAGAACAGCTTTCCAGAGACAAACCACACTATGAGATTTTCTAACATTTACAAAGCCAAAACTTGAAATGCTTAAAAGCTTAAACTATAGCTATGAATTATCATGTGAGTGTGGAAGAATGTATATTTGTGAGACCAGTCATCCCATTGAAAAGCAAATGCAAAAATACAATGATTAGAATAGAGCAATTCATGTATGTATTAAAGGACATATATTCAATTGGGAAAATACAAATATATTAGATAAAGAAAAAAAATTAAAGGAGCTGCTCACATGACAATAATGACCAACCCCAAAATTCAACCTAATGTGATTATATATAATATATGGAAACCATTAATTAACTTTTCTTTTAGAAAAAAGTAAATAAACCAGGAGAAAACACATATATAGGTATATGAAATTTCTACTCACTGTTGTCTTTGGGAGGAAGGTTTAGTTTGTTAGAATGTTGCCTTATGATTCAGTATTCAAATAGTAGTGTTACTGTTCACAACTTTTTAATCAACACAGAATTGTCTAAAGGGTCAAATGTCTTTTTTATTATCTGCAAATTCAAAGAATAATGACAACTTTATATGCCCAAGTTCTTTTATTACCTAAATCCTTGTTTGATATATATATATATATATATATATATATATATATATATATATATATATAAAGTGTCAATTGTTTGCACTCAAATGCATAGCAATTACATAAATATTCTTACTATTCATAATTTTTCCACAATCATCATCAACCATTATCAATTCACTGCAGGATGAAGGTCTCTCCAAGTTCAATCCATCTTCTCCTATCTTTAGCTTATCTTCTCCACATCACCCCTGCACACTTTCTTATTTCAGCCATTCATGTCACATGTGGCCACTTTCTGGGTCTTTTACAAACTCTTGTAATCCAGTTTAAGATTTCAATTGTCCATCTATTATCATCTCTTCTAGCAATATGTTCAGCCCAACTCCACTTGAACCTAACACTTGTTTGTTCTCTTACACATATATTGTGTTTTCTATCTCTTCTTGTTACTCTTAACATGCATCTCTCCATATTTCTTTGAGTGATCTGAAATCTCTGTATTGCTCTTCTATTAAGTGTCCAACTCTCAGATCCATAAGTAAGAACTGGTGAAACACATTTATTAAAAAACTTCCTTTTCAAACACATAGGCATATTTCCTTTTAGTATCAAGTTATTTCTACCAAAAGAACTCCAAACAAGTTTACTTCTGATTAATTTCATTCATTATGTTTTCATCTGTATTAATAATCTGACCCAGGTATTTGTAACTGTTAAATTCTTCTAATTCATCATATACAATCTTAATTTTCATATTTTGAGAAAATCCAATAAACATTACTTTAGTCTTTTTAACATTTATCTTTAATCCTACTTTACTACTTTCATTTGATAACTTCTACAACATTTTTTGCAGATCTAAAGTGTTATTTGGAAAAACAACTACACCATCTGCAAAATTCAAATGACTTAAATAATCTCCATTTACTTTCACTCCTTTAGATTTTCATTTTAATCCACAAAATATTTATTGCAACATGGCTGTAAAATGTTTTGGAGATATGGAGTCATCCTGTCTTATACCTTTCTCAATGTTGACTTTCCCAGTATCATTATGTAATCTAATTGTTGCTGCATTTTATAAATATTCTTTAAAATATGACTATATCCTGGATCTATACCATGATGATCCAATGCTTTAATCACTGAAGAAATGTTTATTGAATAAAATACCTTTTTGTAATCCACAAATTCAAAGCATAATGGCAAGTCATATTCATTTGTCCTTTCTATAACTTCTCTCAATATCTGGATATGATCTACTGTACTAAAACTACTTTTAAATCCAGCTTGTTCTCTTGGTGGTGTAAATCCAATGCTCTTTGTAGATGAGTTGTAATTATCTTGGTAAAAATTTTGTATAAAACTGATAAAAGATTGATAGGTCTGTAATTTCTAATATCTTCTTTATCATATTTTTTAAATATTAATATTAGCACTGCATTCTTCCAACCATCTGGTACATTTTTATCATTTAGACATTTGGTATATAACATTGCTAAAAAAATCTATTTCTTCACTGCTGTTTTTAATATATCAATTACAATTCCATCATTACCTGGAGTCTTTTCTTTCTTCATACATTTATTTGCATGCTCATTTCTTCATTTAAAATTCTGGGCAATTTGGAAGATACAATAGATATACGAGGTATTTGTTTTTATTACTATGTAATTCTTGATAAAAGTATTCTACCCATTTCATGATGTCATCTCTGTTTTAGTAATAATTCTATTTTTTTCTTATTGCAGATATAAATTTTCTACCAATATCAAAATATTGTTTTACACTCTTGAGACTTTTCTTCTTTTCTACAGCTTTTCTTGCTAGTTCACAATTACACTTTCTTATATCATTTTCAACTTTTTTCCACACCATTTTACAAAATTTGAGATATTCAATCCTTTTTAATGCATCATTTTTGTATATCTTCACATTCCTTCTTTTCTTCATAAATTCTCTAGTTTCAGTAGAAATTTTATTGGTCAATTACTGCTTTTTTCTACCAGCTATCTTTGTTGCAGTTTTTAAAAGTGTATCATTTATTTTCATATTAATTTCATTCAAATCTGAATCATGTTCAAATTCTACTAATAACTGAAACCGATTTGTAAATTTCTAATTTAAATTCATTACAATGTTTCTGAAGATTAGAAATATCAACTGTAAATATTGTTTTTCTTAATAATTTTTGTCTCTCTAGTTTTGTATTAACACTATCTTACATCTTACTAATCAATTATCACTTTCTGTGTTAAATTTATTAAGAACATTATAATCTTGAAATATGTATCTTCTGTTAGTCAAAATATAATCCAATTCTTCTGTACCTTCTCTCAAAAAAGAATTCATAATATAAAGTTGTTGTTTTTTCTGCCAACTCCACAAGTCTATATCCTCTCTCATTTTTATTACCATAACCAAAATTACATAGAGCACTTCAATCTATTATTTATTTACCAATTCTAACATTAAATCCTCCCACAATAATTTTAAAATGTTGTTTATTCTGAACAAAAGCCTTTTGTACATCCATATAAAAATCATCTACTATTTTATCACTATAAGAACTTGTTGGGGCATAAACCTGAATTATCTGCATTTGGTATCTGCTATTAAGTTGTATAACTAATCCTGCCACTCTATTCAATACACCATCAATCTCCACAATGTTGTTCTTCCACTTTTTATTTATAACGTATTCTACTCTACTTGTATTCTTATTATTTGTCCTTTTATAATTGAGTGCATGTCACTTTTTAAATCAATTGTCACTTTCCTTTTTCTTCTAACTTCACAAAGTCCAATAATGTCCCATTTAATATAAGAAATTTCTTCTTCTAATTCTTGCAATCTTCCTTCACTTGAAAGTGATCTGAAGTTATAAGTACCTAAATAAATAATAACAGCTGCAACGGCAAGAATGCATAGAATGGACATTAGGAATTTGCCCTGCTCAGTTCCTATAAGGCCTCAAAGAGGAATCAAAGGGTCTTCTTTCAGTTGATAGCAAACTCCTTTCTGCAGCCTTTGCACAGTACACAGGAATAATTTCTATTTGATTTCTCTAGATATTAACATAATTGTTATTAATGTTCTGCAACAACATTATAAAAGGCATCTACTAAATATAAATATTTAGATAAAAACATTAATAAACATAAATGAAAGTATATATTTTTAATAGCATAAATAGATGAAATAATGTAGAAACACTGAATATCTCTAGTGTTTCCTGACTGCATACATATAGCTCACTGGTAGTGTTCAGTGCTTCCCATTATTTAATTAAAACAAAAAATTTAAAAAAACCCAAAACAGATAAAAAGTATTATAATCAAAATAAAAAAAAAACGGTATAGACCCTTAGTAAAGATTATTAGAAAAAAGATAAAGAAACTCTATAATTGTGTCTGTATAACATGAAAAATATATTTGATAAAAAGATTATACCTACATACAATGGTCTGCTTTTCTGCTATTTTTTTTTTCATATGTCATAGCATCGGCCGGGAGGCAAACCAGCAACAGCCGTCTGCAATCAACTGCTTGCTTGCAAGATGGCTGCAGCTGACCTCTGGGCTAACAATGCTTGACTTGCTAATCTTTATCCATGGAGTTACGTATATAAGTATGACTAAAAACAACAACTAAAACCTCATCTGGAAACTGTCAATTAGGTTATTAATTATGAAAAAAAGACTATGCCATAGTGAGGTTTTTGGTCAAAGCTTAGATAGTCAGTAAATTTACAAATTATTGAGATTTGTATATAACTCTTTTAAAATAATTAGAACATATAAAATGGACATTATAACATTTTTTGATCAGTTATTTTAGAGTCTTAGTGAAAAATGAAAATATCACCTTACATTTAATAGCAAATTTTATTTTAATCGACGTAAAAAAAAAAAAAAATTAGACGGATGGTTAAGTTAGTTTGTTGCTATAATTTTGATAAGAAATTTTTTAGTTAAAGCGTAGTAAAATAAACGTCAAGAGAATTTTATTGTGCTAAGAATTATTTATATAAATTTATGGACAACATTATTGACTTTCATATCCTTTTTAAAGACGTTTAATACTAAGTTTATTTTCTTGTAATTTAATAGTTATTAATTACATACAAAATAATAATTAACATGAATATATTATATATGATGTCAGAATAATAAATAATAAAATGAAAAATAAAGTAATAATATAATTATAAAATTATATTGGTCTTATTTTAAAATAAGGATGTGCGCGCGCATGTGCTTTTTTTTTTAACTTCATTTTTTTTATCTTTTACTTTAATTTCCCAACCATTTACACTTGATATCAGTTATTTATTATTTTAATCTTCAATTTTGAAATTCTTGTGACCTTAAATGTCCTTCTCTAAAAAATTCACATTTTAGAAGTCTTTACATATACCCTCGAGTATAGGGAGATTCTTGCATTTTCTAAAAAGTTAGACACTCTCCCAACAGACCAATATAATAATTTCAATTTACTTTTTTTTCTTTCTATTTTTCAGAAACCAGAGAGAGAGAGAGAGAAAGAAAACTAACAAAAGATTTATTTTTTGTAAAAAAAAATTAAAGAAGATAATTATTTTTTATAACCAAGACAACTGCTTTTAGTCAGAAATATATTTGTTTTATTTTACTGCTTTATAAAAGTTTAGGATATAGATCTAAAATCCTCTACTTACTAACTCGACTTCAAAAAATAAAGATCATTTAATTAAACAATTTCTATTATATATAAAGTAAATAATACAAAAACTCTGTCAGATAATGAAAATTATTCTTCAGGAATAAAGTGTGATAAACAGAGTAGCTAAAATTCAAAAAACATTAATCACAAAAACTATTTGCCAAGAGCTCTCGGTACCGTTCCAATATGTCGCCATGATTCTGGTTCATCGTAGGAAAGCGCTTGGCAAATAGTTTTTGTGATTAATATTTTTTTGAATTTTAGCTACTCTGTTTATCACACTTTATACGTGTAGAATAATTTTCTATATATAAAGTTCAAAAATTTAATGTGTAATTTAACACAGTTCTCAATTGTTTGTTGTTTCTGACTAAATGGACATCTTTTGGTACATATTGTAACACTTATTTTCATATAATAAAAGTCTTTCTTATATTTTGCAAAATTTCTAATTGTAAATACAATTGTGACTGAAATTTCTAAATAAAATTAACTATTGGCAAACATATGAAATTAAAAATAATCATACTATATTAAATAATAGTCAATCTTTCTTGTTATGTAATAACAAATACATTATAAAAAGGTTCAGATATTGGCAGCTGAAATCTAAATATCGGGACTTCTTCATTAAAATAAATATCAAAGCCCTTACTACTAATTATTTTCTCTTCTACAAATGACAATTCACAAATATAGTGTCATTATGTGTTCCCTGTCTAGAAATGAAGAAACATTGGAACACTTTCTTACGGATTGTTGCTCACTTCTTCCCCTCACTACTCTTATCACTGACACGACTCATTCAAACACACTGACAATCAACAACCTCATAAAAACATAGAAAATGGTCTTTTTCTCATTATAAGAATATGCTACATTCATTCTTTTCACACTCTGGTTTGTAAGATACTATCTAAACT
This sequence comes from Epiperipatus broadwayi, assembly GCA_028023455.1. Classification (NCBI taxonomy): domain Eukaryota; kingdom Metazoa; phylum Onychophora; class Udeonychophora; order Euonychophora; family Peripatidae; genus Epiperipatus; species Epiperipatus broadwayi. The sequence continues at coordinate 297,917 of JAQFVV010012712.1, forward strand.
TTAATCCAATATCTCACAATACTAAATGACTCTTTCTAAAAAAATTAATATTAAGATCAGATATCAATACCATGCACTAGCTAATATTTTTGCAGCTACATGGAATCTGATCTGAATAACAACAATCCAGTGACTTGGCTATTGAATATACTAATTAATATGTATTAGATATGTATTGATTATTGCTCAATTATATGAACATCTATTTATCTTATTGCTTTTCTACTTAAGATCTTTTTTGCTTCAATAAGACTTTTTAAATAATCTCCCATGAATATAATAAATCCAATAAAGTTAATTTAAAACTAAAATAAAAGACAGTGGTTAATTTCTATCACTGATTTAAAAATGGCATATGGTTTTATTGCTTGGGAGTTCATAGGAAGTTTGAGTACCAGACATTCAGGTTAATATAAAGACAGGATTTATTTTTAAAGAAAATATATTATCTTAGGCAATATATTTTATGCTTCTCAATGGAATAACAATACAATTTTAAAAATAACACTTGTATTTATTGAATAGCTTTAAATAATCAAGCTTTAGACAAGTATCTGCCCATTCATGAAATAAACACTAAAAACAGTTGGTTAATCACTTGTAGCACTATGGAACATTATCAAAAATGCAAAATAAAGCGTTGATGTAGAAACATATCACCTTCAAGACCCTCACTCTACTTTATATGATAAATGGCATAAATGTGCAGAAAAATCTTCTTATGGATTACATTTTATTAGAGAGGTAAAATATTTTTAATTTGTATATAATCAGTTGTTCTTACAGTCGCAAGTTACTAATTATCAGGAAGAGCAGCACATTTTGTCAAACTTTTTTTTTACTTTACTGCCTTCAGTCAAGCATTGCTTCAATGGTGTTTATCAACCAATATGACTTGATCATAATAAGTATTTGCTTATTTATACTACATTTTATAGAGCAGAAAACATCACATCTATTTTTTATTCAGAATTTTACTCAGTAAAGCTCCTCTCAATAACATATTATGAATGAAAATATATTTCTTAGCCAAAATATTACTTTACTGCATAAGGAACAATATTATGACATCAAAACCTATAAAAAAATAAAACAAAGCATTGTAAGATAAGAATAAATTAATTGTTGATTTATATTGAGATGAGTTGATCTCATAGTATGCAACAGTGTTAGCACATATACATTTAAAGGTTAAAAGAAAAAGTAGAAATGAGTGCAGATAAAATGTAATAATTATTTAAAATAAAATCTGGAATAGCTTATAGACTGCCATCATTTATATTATATATGCACAATCTAGAAAATGCCACTTTGGAAATCTCTATAAAAAAGCCAGCTACTAATCTTGAGACTGAACTGTTATATTCTAGTCATGCATTACTTCATATAAACATAGAATCACAGATATAAGAAATCTATCAGTCCTTTATATATTGTTTACGCACGAGATCTATTTAAAAATATATATGAAAGAAAGAAAAATCAGCCATTGAAACAAAATTTGTAGGGTGAGGGTGATTTAAAATTAATAACTGAAATATTTTATTTTTATATTACAATATGGACATGTGTGTGCATGTATTAATATACATCTGACATTTACTTGTAATTTCTTAAAATAGAATACTATTTATTTGTTTATTAATGGATGGAATATTATACATTTCCATGCCTATATATCTATGTCTTATATAGATATGTATGTGTGTGTTATTTAACATATTTATATATTTTTGTAGCTTTTAATTTATTGAAATATTTTCAAAAAAATCAGAATACTTTTTATTGTAGAATACTTTAGAAGACCATTTATTTTTTTATTATTTCTACATGAACAATAAATTTCACATCACCACTTCTTATGCTTGCTTATAACTGTAATTAAAACAGGCAAAACACTATACGTATTGTCACACACAGAAAACTAGAGTAATCAATGGATGCCAGAAAGCCTGTACATAAAATCCCTATCTAGTCTGGGGATATTGTATGAGTAGGCACTAGATGGGGATTTTATGCACAAGCCTTCTGGCATCCATTGATTATTCTAACTTGCTGTGTGTGGCAATATGTATAGTGAGTTTTGTCTGTTTTAATAACAATAAATTTATTAATCATTATTTTAAGCTATTCAAGTGAAGTTTTTAAATTATAGGTTAAATGTATTTATAATTTCTCATGATTATATTGATTACTGTTCTTTTAATCTCAAGATTTGTCAGACATAATTGTATACATAACATATAAGTTCACTTACTTTATTTTATATACTTTAGACTAATAATTACCTTAGTGATGATCATAAAGCTCAATATAATCCAATGGGTTAGAATATTGATGATGATCAACAACAATATAATAGCCCCAAGATTGTTGATTTCTTTATTATTTTAGGTATTTTAACACTTAAATATGTGTGTGCAGATGAAACATTGATTGTTTTAGAATATTATGCCCAAATTTGGCAGTGTTTAGATTATGATTATTTAAAAATTTTATAAGTACATTTTTAAAATCACATCACATAAGATCATTGATAGCTTTTGATGATTATTGCTAGTGATAATATATTATTATTTATATTGGATTGAGATGAGGATTGATTACTAATCTTCTATGCTTTTATTTAAAACAATGATGTTTTTGATTCTGCTAGCCCTTTTTCTGTAATGGTACAATATAAAAGTAGATAAAACTAAGATATATTATGATAATGATCACAACATTTATTGATTATAAGGACCTATCAGAAAACAGCTGATAATTATATTTCCATTGCTCTTTGTTATAAGTCATTTCATTTTTAAATCAAAGAAAAAATTATGTTAAAATTTGATAATAAATGGATCTAAAAAATATTTAATTTATATAATCGTAAACATTCTTTTACTACTAGATATTAAATATTTAAAAACAGTTCTTTTAAAACTATTTTAAAATCATCTATTGTAAAATTGATCATTGAATATTTTAATGGTTTTGTTCGGAAATATAATCATCCCTAATCAGGTTCTGGCTCTTGCCTTTATCTGTAAGAAATATGATTCACAACTGGAACTTATGCACTCATGCAATTATAAGACACTTTTTATGTCTTTATATATATATATAATAACACAATATTACAAAATAATCTTATATTGTGAGTTCAACCAACATGCCTGCATATTTTTCTTTTATAATGTCTTTATTTATGTGAATTTAAAAAGAATGGGGAAGTAGGAGGTTGTTTAATATATCTATAAAGATATTATACTTGGGAAAGAGAAAGGTAAATAATTATGTGTGTGTATGTTTAAAATTAAAAAATCAGATATATTAATCTTTAACTGAGGTTTAAAGTTTATATCTGTGCTAATCTCTAGTTAAAAAAATGATTAGTAATAATCATTATTCTATTTATCTAAGGTGGATAGTGTCAATGTTGTGAGTGGAGTGAGTTTGACAATGGTAAACAAAAATGTAACAATTTTAAATCATCTGATGTTAATTGATTATTCCAGCTTATAATAGATAGTCTACAACATTCTTAGAAGCATGTGAGTGAAGCACATGAGAAGTCAGTCCTAGACTGTTACTGGTAGTATTAACCTTCTAAAAAAGTAGAAAGGAGCTATATAGGTCATAGAGCTGAGGTTTTTTACATATAAATAAACTGACATGGTATCAGTTATATATATATATATATATATATTGAAACAGTCAGATCTGAGTTTGATCCTAGCTTCATGACATCTAGCCATAAGCCCACTTCAAACCCTAGTACTAACTTTAAATTTCCAATGCAATGCGGCTTTATATGGCCAAACCATGCTAGTTTTCTTAAAGACAAACTATTTTATAGATGTGTAGTAAAATTAATTAGTTTAAGGTTTAAATTAATCGATGCTATTAATAAATTCATGATAAAATTATTCATGAATCTATATATATTACAATTGTGTGGATTGTGCATATATATTTATAAATATTTAAATATATATAATTGTTAGAAAGTTTCATTGCATCGGGAATGTTTTGATTTTACTTTTAAATAATTTGTTAAAATTTTAGTGATTAAAAGCTATATTTTTTGATAAGCTTTCAGATTTTCCTACTCCAAAACAATGCGTAAAGTTTTATTAATTAGAAAAAAAAGATAAGTATTTAAAATGTAAGGATTTCCTAATTAAAATCATGTTTCTGATTTTAGAAATTCATTTTCTAATTAGAAAATGAATTCAAGTTAATGCATTTGAAAGCCTTATCGAAGGAATGTATCTAAAAACAACTAGTAAATTTTGTGACCTTTATAATGAAAGAAGTGCTAGCCCGAAGGCATCAGATACATATTACAGCATAAATAGCTCTGAAAAGTTTGGAGAAGGAAGGAGCCATCTTTGTTGTAGAAAAGTGTCATTAAATTCTGTGCATTTTAAAATAATAAATTAAAATAATGTTCCTATCATGGTGAGGGGCTAAACTTCAGGAATCTGGCTATGGTTCCTGAAGTCCTCTGAAAATCTTCAATGAAGCTGTTAAATCCTTTCTGGACCAATCATGCTGCCAAAATCATGACAAAATCAATTAAAATGCTGTTCAAGTAATCGACCAAATGCATGCCTATGTTTTACCAACCCGGACGTGTAAACTAAGGAACCAGCCCCAGAAGAAATGGTAATTATATTTTCATAATGAACCATAACTCTCTGGCCAGTTTCTGAACTTTACTTTACACTCCCTTTAAGAACTCTTTTCATTCTGTAATGTAATAATCTTTATAAAACCTTTTATTTATGCTATTGTAAATTATATAGTAACTCTCTCAATCTCTAGTCCTTAGATTTAATTCTCCTTTCTTATGATGGTGGTTCATTTATTATATATATATATATATATATATACTGTGTGATTTATTAATGTCATTTATTTTTAATTATATGCCAATAATCCTTTGACTCGATGAGCTCCTTGGTCCCATTTGCTTTGTGCAAATAATATAATATTAATTCTGATAGTAATTCCTGCCCATTAGAACTAGGTTTATACAGTTCTATTAATCATCGAGTTGAAAGAAATTATTAAATGTTTGTTATTTTTATAATTGGCTAATAATAAATTATTAGCTCCATTTCTAATCTATGCTCCAGCTATTTTCTCGCGTTCACCAATATTTAGTTATTCATATATAATATTAAAATATTTTTGCAAAGGATTTGATAAAGGAATCATATATATATATATATATATATATTCTAATTCAATTTCTGTTACTTTCTATTAAGATTCAGTGAGGGCACAATGTTTGAGGCATAACTAATATAATTTCATAAATGCTTTAAAGTAATTTTAGTTAAAAGCTCATTTGACTTTAATTAATTTGATCAAGTCATCACATAGACATTCTATAATAAATTGGGTTTTATTATTCAAATGGTGACTATCAAGTCATCATCTTCGAATGTTGCTGAGATAGGGCAATCTTCCACTCCGTAGGCTTGTCATTGGGGATATTACTGATATTTTAAATTATAGAGGAAGAAAGCACTTCCTTCCCTGCTCATGTTATATTTGGAACACCAAAGGTTCATAGCTATGACTCAGCCTGGTTTTCCCCATGTTCCACGTCTCCTTAAAGGGCAGTAAGACTTATGTTACACAAGCTGTCATACTACTTAAACCACCAACCAGTGATTATCTTTCCTGTTCATTTTATAGCTCATAATTCGTCAGCACCATTACCTCTCTATTCCAGTAAAGCCCGCTCTTATGCTCGTAATTCATGATGAAGTGATTTCAATTAAAGTCGAACAAATTCTCAGTCATCTCAAATTAAATAAGTTTTCTAATAAAGGTTAAAGTTATGCCCTAAATATGTATCTTGCTCTTAATAAATGGAATTGCGAATGTGAAAATAAATCTCACATTCTTCTGTACAAAATAAGAATCATAATTCCGTCATCACTGAATATCTTTATCTGCCTTTATTTTTTTGTTGGGGGCATAGACAGATAGAATTTCATAATATTGTGTAATACTCATTGGCATATAATAGGAACTGCCATTTATATTATACATATAAACTCTGTTTAAGAACTAGAAGCAATATATATATAGTCATCATTGAAAAGTTGAACAAAACTATTACTATTATTATTAAACAATTTATAAATACACTTGGTTTCTTAAGTCTTTTATTCAATAATTATTTTAATGTTAATGTGCTGTCTGTGTTGGCAACCCCAACTTATACATATGATTCGACTTAAATTATCTTTAGTTAGTTTATTATCCAATATTAGTGTCAGTTCAGGAGTCTGTAATCATCATCAACTGTTCAGCTAGTTCCTTGGTGCATAGCACTGTGCTGTCGATTTAGATCATCCATTGATATGAGCTGGTTAGTTGGGTTTGAATTCAGTTTGGGTGGCTGAGTTGGAATCTGACTTGCAGTTTAGGTAGTGGAGGTTTTTCAACCAGTACAATATATATATATATATATATATTAACCCTAATTCAAGGTGACCACATAGAGACATCAAAGAAACATACAATCTGCAACCCAACACACCAAAACATGCAGGCCAGCACCATATTAAATATGCATTTTTATACCTTAGTGAATGAGTCCTCTTAGGGACAGAATATCTTATAACATAAAGATAAACAATAAAATCTCACATCCTTATTTAATTAAAATTTCGGGTTCTTATACATATTTCAGAGTTCTTATTTTATCCACATCTTAGGTTCATATGTGATATAATAAATAATTACTTTACTTAACACTTAAAATACCATTAAATGAAATAACAACTTAGGCTATTATACACAATATACTTTTATCTTCTTATGTTTTTATAATTTTATATCTTATTTTTTAAAATAAATGAGAAAGTGAAAATAAAAAAAATATTTAAGTATTTGAATACTTTGACTGACAATAAAACTACTCTCAAAATATTTAGATTCTTCTTTTATAAATATTCATTTTCATATCACTTATCAGTAAACCTTATTAAATTATCTTGATGTATAAACTTGCACCAAGCAAAGTAAAAATAATGTATTAGACAAAAAAGTTACTTTTATGCCACCCATTACATCATTAAGCACCCTTGTAATAAAAAATTAAACAACATAAGGACTTATTATTAATAATATAGATATAAAAAATAATAAGTGAATTGAATAAATTATTTTACTGTGAATTTTGAAAGGTATTCTAAAATTCAACAAAGGTTAGTATAATTTTATTAATTGGATTTTCTAGATAAATTGGTATCATGAAAACAATGAAAACACAAACATATTTAATGAATTAAAAATATTTATTTACAATATGCACAGAGCCAAAACTTTGCATACAATAGTGCCATTCATTGCAAGCCAGAGTAATCAATGGATTCAAGGTTTGTGCATAAAATTATTAGTCTTTGGATCTTGGATGAGTAGATACTAGATAGTGATTTTAAGCACAAACCTTCATGCATCCATTGATTACTCTGGTTTCAACTGAATGGCACTACTATATGGAGAGTTTTGCCTCTGTGGAAAAAGCTTATGTACACATAAACAATGGTGATCAGGTTATGTTTAGTGGTTTTATTTACAATAGGACATGACTTTTACAATGCAATATAATAAATTAAAGCAAAATAATACAATATAGTAAATTAAGGCAATAAACAGTAAACATAGCAGTACTAATTACTTCTGACATAATCCTTTATTTAAAGTAAAATATATCCATTGAGTAAATCATTGTAAAATAACAATAATTAAATTTAGATTGCATTTAAGATGTTCTCATATTTGAGTGAATATTGAATGTATAGAAAATTTTAAACTTTATTTAAACTTTTCAAATACAAACAACTTGTTAGTAATAACACACAAATAGACAATACAGGTTAGTAATTACACAACGTTTCGAGTAGTATTATTCTCCACTCTTCTTCAGGTGTTGCCGGCCTATATGCACAGTGACAATATTCGCTTAGAAGTTGAACTCGCACCTTTAGATTCTTGTATATTGAATTTAAGGCAAACGCTCTACCAACTGAGCTATTCTGTCAAAGGCAACATATAGTAGAAATTTGATATATTTATACTTGAGGGTTGGTTCAAATCCTCCTGAGTCCTTCAATTTTTTTTTTTTTTTTTTTATACAAGTCTAATTATTTTTATTATTATTTTTTTTTTTTTTTTTTTCCTAAGAGCAAGATTAATTAGAGGCTTCCATACATTGTGTATTGCCACACTGGGTTGACTTATAGGATTATTTACCATTGTCATATGAGCAGCTTCCTTGAATTTTCTTCTATGCATTTTTTCCTCTTTATCCAATATCTTTGTATTTTCCCATTTAAGCATGTGGTCATTAGTACATACATGATCTGCTATGGTAGACACATCTGTTTTTTCTCTTTTAACCATTAGTTTGTGTTCCTTCAATCGTTGTTCAACAGGCCGACAGGTCTCACCAATGTATTTCCTTCCACATTCACATGGTATCTCATAGATGCAGTTTTTGTTCTTCAGCATTTCCAGTTTAGGCTTAGTGGAAGTAAGCATTCCTCGAAGTGTGGTATGGCTTTGGAAAGCAGTTCTAATATTATATTGACTGCAGATTCTTTTTAGTTTGTCCGCCATTCCTGGTATGTATGGATACACCACCGTACCAATAACTGTTTCCTCTTTTGGTGTCTTTTTCTGTTGCCTATTGAAAGTTTTTCTGATAACTGCTGATGGATAACCATTCTTCATAAGCATTTGTTCTATGTGAATCTTTTCTTTTTCCAAATCACTGGTTTCTGAACAAACCTCCTTCGCTCTGTTCCATAGTGACAGTACAATTCCTTGTTTAGTGTTTCTTGTTTAGTGTTTCTTTCAATAGGCAACAGAAAAAGACACCAAAAGAGGAAACAGTTATTGGTACGGTGGTGTATCCATACATACCAGGAATGGCGGACAAACTAAAAAGAATCTGCAGTCAATATAATATTAGAACTGCTTTCCAAAGCCATACCACACTTCGAGGAATGCTTACTTCCACTAAGCCTAAACTGGAAATGCTGAAGAACAAAAACTGCATCTATGAGATACCATGTGAATGTGGAAGAAAATACATTGGTGAGACCTGTCGGCCTGTTGAACAACGATTGAAGGAACACAAACTAATGGTTAAAAGAGAAAAAACAGATGTGTCTACCATAGCAGATCATGTATGTACTAATGACCACATGCTTAAATGGGAAAATACAAAGATATTGGATAAAGAGGAAAAAATGCATAGAAGAAAATTCAAGGAAGCTGCTCATATGACAATGGTAAATAATCCTATAAGTCAACCCAGTGTGGCAATACACAATGTATGGAAGCCTCTAATTAATCTTGCTCTTAGGAAAAAATAAAAAAAAAAAAATAATAATAAAAATAATTAGACTTGTATAAAAAAAAAAAAAAAAAAAATTGAAGGACTCAGGAGGATTTGAACCAACCCTCAAGTATAAATATATCAAATTTCTACTATATGTTGCCTTTGACAGAATAGCTCAGTTGGTAGAGCGTTTGCCTTAAATTCAATATACAAGAATCTAAAGGTGCGAGTTCAACTTCTAAGCGAATATTGTCACTGTGCATATAGGCCGGCAACACCTGAAGAAGAGTGGAGAATAATACTACTCGAAACGTTGTGTAATTACTAACCTGTATTGTCTATTTGTGTGTTATTACTAACAAGTTGTTTGTATTTGAAAAGTTTAAATAAAGTTTAAAATTTTCTATACATTCAATATTCACTCATAAATGATGGAAATAGTCCAACATATTACATCTTATAAGTTCTCATATTTTGTTTGAAAGACTAACCAACCGGTAATTATATACACAGAATAGCAAACATATGCCTTTAAAAAGGCCACAAAAAGATAATAATTAAATTATAATACTAGCTTTATTTAAAATCATTGCATAAATATAATTCCTATAATACTGATAACATAGTTGACTACTAGACAAAAATAATTTGTATAGGCTTTATCTATTTATGCATATAAAAGATGGAATAATAAAAATTTCAATACTCTCAGTGAATTAACATATCTAAAATAACTCAATATGAAGCTAAACAATTTTCATAAATGTGCATGCCTTAAATATACTTACATAATAAGTACACATTAATAAAGCTAAAGGCAAAATGGATAGTAATAATAAATTGATACCTGGTTACATGACCTGGAATTGCTGAAGAAACCACATTCTCAACTCTGGAGGGGCTGAATTAAATTCAAGAGCAACAGGAAACCATCAACATAATAGCTGCAATTGATATCTGACCACAAGCAGAAAACCAATAAATAAATGAACAAGGCATGGATTATCAATCATACTTGGAAGTCTAACCCACATTCACTTCCATATGCACATAAACATATATACTTTGGCTAAAAAAATACACAACCCAATATAAAATAATTATGAGGTAATATCATACAGTAAGAATTAAAAACTATTTTAACTCACACACTGATTTCAAACAATATATTCATCTGCATACTAAATATATAAAAACTGTTTTATCCTGTGCACATTACACTTTAATAAAATTGGAATATAAATTCTGAGAATTTTTAACAATTTGGAAATAAAACTCTTTTACCTGGAAATTTACTAGCATCGATTCCCATTATTATTACAAATATACCCAATATAACCCAAAGCATAATAATAAATTAATAATGCATAAGCAATAATTATAATATAATAATAAACATATCAATTTCATAAAAAAACACACTACACTCCATTTAAATAAGCTTGTAGTTTGTGAGCTTTTTCATTTCAAACAAATAAAAATATCTTACTTAACTTAGGAGTCCTTCCATTTTTCTTAAAGATAAAATATTGCATGGTTTGATTAAATGTATAGGAGACAAATAAATATTTCACAGCGGGAGTTTATTGAAATATTGTCTACATTTTAATTTCTTAGAACTGAAAAATGACGAGCAGAACATATAATAGAGAAAAACTTTTCTATAAGCAGCTATATCTGATGCTTCCATGATAAAAGATTATGCAATAGTTTAACAGGTTTAATAAATAAAGCAATTTCAAATTATTTCTTTTCTGCAGAATAATACATATATTTCAAATAGATAAATAAATAAATCACTGGAATTCCAAAATAGTATTTTATTCATATTAGATGAAATACAATTATATAATGTCTTCTTCAAGGTATTGAAAATATCAGCATGGATAAAAAATTTTTGTCTTAAATAAATGAATGCTTTTAAAATGATTATATTTCATTTTCTTCTTTGGTTTTATGATACTTTTAAAATAATACATTCACGGCAGCTTCTTGTAAGAATAATATTTCAATAGTGAATGCATTAAAACATTTTTAAATTCTTCAAATAAAATAACTTCTCTTAGAATAATGCATTTAGTAGTATATAAAAGCAATAATATTGATCTTTGTAATTAATTTATATAACTTCTAACACTTTCGAAAATGAAATATTAATAAACTTGTTTTCTAAAATAAAGTCTAGAATTGGCTAAAAGTTCATAGAAACAGTAAAAAATAAATGTACATATCATTTCTCCAGTTTAGAAGTTTACTGTATTTTCTCATATTTATCATGCTTTGGAGATGCTTCTAAAACAATAAATCTTGTATTTTTCAATGAAAAATATTGTTCATGAGCAGAAGAGTATATAAAGTCTAAAGTAAATTAGCTTAAATGACTTTTAAAGTTTCAGCAACACATGATTTAATTAAATAAAAAAATGTTTAAAAAGTTAAAATGTCAGCATTAGAATAATCTTTAATTTTTCAGTTTTGCCTTTTAAATGTGTGCATGCTTGTCAGAAAAACATCAAAGTTTATCATGTGACTTACTGAATCAATCAGCAATCGATATTGGAGCAAGATTTTTTAAAAGTGATTAATACAACCATGTCCTTTTAATAATCAATATACCTAAAATAGATTGAATGTTGAGATGTCTAGACAATTAATTAAAACACATAAAATATAATTAACTTTATTTTAATTATTAAATAAAATAATTTATCTTTTTAAAAGCAAATATTTTTTTTATTTCTATTTAAAAATTCTCAAAGAATTATGATTAAACTAAATATTAAAACACCATATAATGAAATATATTATTCTTTAAAAAATAATCAACACTTTTAAAGATAATTAACACTTAAAATAATTCATTTTAAACTCCCCTCTTAACAGTCACACTCATATATTTACAAACAGGATGCGCTAGGAAGTCATATAATAGCTTAAAATAATAAAGTTTATTTAGCAAGTGTGATATTTATTAGGTCTAGTTATATATATATATATATATTGAAACAGATATACTGTTCCTCATATAAATATTCAAAAGATCCCCCCCCCATTCAAAAATGTCTAGCATGATTCAGTCTAATTGGGAATGCAATAAAGCTGTGATTTGTTTAAAAAAATCATATTTTTAAATTTTGTGACTGATGGATTTGAATAAAATGTTATGTCATCTTATTTTTTTTTTATCTGTCTCAATAAAAAAAAAGAAATTAATTATCCAATCATTAAAAAGAAAAAAAAAGATATTTGGGTTAAACTGAAGCAGTATTCAAATTAGGCACGTCATCGGAAGAAAAGAACTTTTTTTTTTCTCTCGTCTTACACAGAGAGGCAGAACATATTAAATTTTTTTTAAAAAAAAGTGTATCACTTAATTCTTTTGACACATTAAAATATAGCTTTAACAAAATGTGAAAATGGAAAAAGAAAGCTTTGCTAGAGGAATTATAATGACAATGGGGTAAATTAGCGGCTTCACTCTCTCCACGCTGTGCCATGACTTTCCTTAGATGAAATAACCCGCCTTCTTTTGAGTAAACTAGACTGCAAAACTGGAAGGTAATTATGTTATAGGAATGTTTACACATCTTTATCATAAATTATAAATTGACATCATGAAATATCTACATAAAAATTATTTTTATAAAATATTAAAACACTTTTATCATATGTTATGAAGTGAAGTTATGAAATGGTTGCATACATTTTGTTTAATAAAATATTAAGACATCTTTATCATAGGTTATAAAGTGAAGTTATGAAATAATTACATAGAATTTGTTTTATAAAATATTAAAACATCTTTATCATACGTTATAAAGTGAAGTTATGAAATAATCACGTAGAATTTATTTTGTAAAATATTAGAACATGTTTATCATATGTTATAAAATGAAGTTATGAAATAGTTATACGCAAATTTATTTATAAAAATATTTGAACGTATTTACTATATGGATTAGAAATGCTTTAATTGCATATTACTTCTATCTGGGTAATGTAACAGAGCTTATGTGTATGAATATACTTTTATATTTGACTAAATTAGAAATGCTTTAATTACTAAATGACAAATGCTCCACAAGCCAAACAGAATTTATGTATATGGATATACTTTTATATTTGACTAAATTATAAATGCTCCACAAGCCAAACAGAGTTTATGTGTATGAATATACTTTTATATTTGACTAAATTATAAATGCTTCAATTACCAAATGATAAATGCTCCACAAACCAAGAATTGCTGAGTTTAAATGTTTACCAATCAATAATAATTCATAAAATAATGAAATGCTGTATAAACCATAAATGCTTGACTGCTTCCAAGGTTCTCCCCTTAAATGAATTCAAAATGAATTATTGTATAAACCATAAATGCTTGACTGCTTCTAAGGTTCTTCCCTTAAATGAATTCAAAATGAATTATTGTATAAACCATAAATGCTTGACTGCTTCTAAGGTTCTTCACATAAATGAATTCAAAATGAACTATTGTTGAATTAGAATATTCCCAAGCTTCTTCTCATAAATGAATTCAAAATGAACTATTGTTGAATTAGAATATTTCCAAGCTTCTTCTCATAAATGAATTCAAAATGAACTATTGTTGAATTAGAATATTTCCAAGCTTCTTCTCATAAATGAATTCAAAATGAACTATTGTTGAATTAGAATATTTCCAAGCTTCTTCTCATAAATGAATTCAAAATGAACTATTGTTGAATTAGAATATTTCCAAGCTTCTTCTCATAAAGGAATTCAAAAATGAACTATCGTTGAATTAGACAGTTTCCAAACGTCTTCTCATAAATGAACTTGTAAATGAACTATTGATAAAAAAAAAAGAACTGCTTCTAGCTCTTTCATAAGTAAAATGAAGATGAGTTATCATGTGGATAGAAATGAACTTCGTTAGAAATTGCAAATTAATTGTTATTTAATAATTTTTTTTTTTGTTACTAAAAATTAAATTGGTTATCCAGTTGTCCAATTCTGTTTTGTTTTATTGCATCACTCATCAGTTATAGCACTTGTTCATGAGAATCTCATGCTTTCTGAGCTACGTCTGACATAACTAGACCTAGGCAAGTCAGGTTGTAGTGAGACGGAACTCTAATGGCACTTTTTGGGAAACCAAACATAGAAATGTTTAGATGTTCCCAGTCTCTATGGTACTACATCCTCTGATGAGCAGGAAATATTGTTGTAGGAGGCATTAACATCTGCATTAGGAATGTCAATTGATAGTTTCTTCCTACAGCATACTCATCAGAAAATTTTTACAACTGACGTAATAAAGGGGTTGTATGGGGGTCCGGTTACAATATATATATATATATATAACTAGACCTTATAATTGTTGTTTTTAATATTTTTGATTATTAGTGTTTAGTTATATAATCAAAATGTGGCTTCTTAATGCATATGTGTCTTCCTTCCTATATTGAATCATAGTTCTCATTGATAAAGGCAAAAGTTAAAAATGAGTTTTAAGGTGCAATCTGGTATTCACTGATAACTCAGCATGATAGTAGATGTCTCTAGACTAAGATGAAAAAATCCATTTTAGAAAGCTTGTGATTAAGCATATAAAAAAACCAAGTGATATAATTACTGATATTAGCTATATTTTTATACTGCTTTAAATAAATTAAAATTTATATCTAAGTCTAGGGATTTGCTTTTTTTATTATCATAAGCAGTTATCAGTCAATATCAAAAACTAAATGGTTAGACAAGACTACTAAACTCCATAAACTTTGAAATTTCACAAAACTTAAAAACCCTCTTCATCAATTAACCACATATAAAACATTCCTAATTATATATTGGACTATGTCCCTCATCTAACATTAATTACTTAATGTTTTTAAAAAAATTCAAATATTATTTACATTTTCCAAGTACATTCAACTATTAGTGATAGCTCGCAGGTCAGTATATAACACAATGCTTAGTGTTGTATTACTCTTTTCTTAAATAGTGATCATACTATTGTTAGAATCAAACTTTGAACTTTAGTTGAACTTAAAAATAATGCTCTAAAATATTCAACAATACAAAGTCGAGAATTGATTCCCCTGTTTGAACCGAGGCAGGTCAAGCTAGTAACATCTGAAAAGAGATGAGATCCTTTGTCAACCAAACCAACACTGGGGTAATTAAACAATGCATTATGGATCTAAATATATGAGTTGGAGAGGTAACACTATCCATTATGAATCACTTGAACAATTCTATTAACTAGCTACACTTTTTTTGTTTGTTTACTCATTCAAGATGTGGATGAATCATTTTGAGGATTTGATGATTTAAAATAAATTAGTATGATATGATTTGAAATATCTACCCAAAACTTACAAATACAGTGACACATTTCTTCCATTTCTTCAGAATTAATAGTATTTCATGTGTGCTTCTGTATTATGCTACCTGTTATAATATAATTAACATAGCTACATCTCATCGGTTTGCTTATAAAATTAAGAGATAAAATATCAATATACAGATAATGCCATAGACCAACCAACAATATTAGCACTACATCTGCCTTAGATGCTCCATAAAAGAAATTAATCCTACCATTTATTTTAATTGACAAATTATATTACATATAGCTATGACTATATGATGGAAAAACATTCCAAATAGACTAATGAAGGACAAGATCTTCTTAATTCTACTAATCTAAACAACAACATATAGTGACTCCTGAACCTTACTCAGAGATTCAACTTTGGTATGGACTCAGTCTCATCACCAAAACAAGGGAAATACACTGATTCACTTCATTTAATATTATCATCATAATGTACAAATGCTTAATCTAGAAAATATAATCCACTCATGATAAGTATTTAAATAAGCTAAGGAAGAGTTCTCTCAATCCCTGACAATATAATATATATTCTTAATGATTTTTCCCTCATAGCTACTTAACACATTTCAATCTAAACATAAAAAAAAATTGTTCGTAGATAAATTCCTAATTCTTTCATCTCTTTTGGCATATTACATCATCTGAAACCGGCTGGAAAAATACAAATCAAGCAACTATAAATTTAACAATTATCTAACTGAATCACACAAAACAGGTACACATATGCATAATATGCACAAAATAATTTCAAATCATATTCAACATGTAGATAATATACCAACATTAACCAATAAATCAAAAATAAATCTTCAATTCATTACAAATTATAAATGCTTCAAATTTTTAGGTATGACAATAAATATTAAACAGACTTCATCATCTCTAACAACCCAAAGATAAAGCAATATTTTTATGCATTTACCCCTCTTTAAATTGGCTGCTAGCTTCATAATAGTAAATAAAGATTTCTACCACTAACATAAATATATAAAATACATGTACAAAAAATATATATCAAAATAACCACTGATTACCCAGTATAATACTTTTCATATTATATGTATCTGAGACAATCATGGAGCAAGAGAAAATATTAAAAAAAAACATAAAAACAAATAAATTGATCTACCTATCTATCATACATTAATGACAAAAGAAATTATTAAGTCTTCTTTAGCTGTAAAAAAGTCATTCATACAGTCTGTAATTAATGCCTCTTAGATATATATGAAGATAATGATAATAATTATAAAATGAATAGATGTTAGTAGACATATACACAAATTCCCACAGGACAAACAATATGCATTTTGGAACCAAATGAAGAGTAGTTTCCAAAGTTCTTAGCAAATAGCTAATTGAAATTGCTGACAATATAGAATTTAAAGTATTCAACATATTTTGTTTTCATATTAACAAATTACATTTACTGCTACAGATTTCTAGTAATATTTTATCATTTAATTAACTGGTGGTTTCACATTTATAATTCAGCACTCAGTCTTGCAAATTTCAAAAGGAGCATTAGTTTTCCACCAATTAACATTGACTATAATTATATTTATCAAGGAAATCACAATACTTTATCAAACACCATCCATTAGGCAAATAGTTAATTAATTCATGATATTCACTTAGTCTACATAATTCTTTAAATGCCAATATATTTTAAATGATATGTTAAGTATAAACTAGAACAATAAGAAAATGTACACATGTAATATTCATAATCTTCCACTCATGTTAAGTTATAAGCACCTTTAATACAGGTTAGTTATCCATTAGTTTTATATAAGTCACACATTCAATTTATTAATCCTAGAAGATAGGAATCATTAGATATAATTCTCATCCTATAATAATTTATGGCATGTAACACTAAGTTAGACACACACATCCTTCCATTTCAGTTTTACTTTTCTTTAGCCAGAATATTTTTTAATCAAGAGTTTTTGAGATGTTTTGTTAAAAAGTTCAGCATAATTTTCCCAATAAAATAGCAAAATTCATTCAATTCCATTTTTTTTATTAATATTAAAGATTAAGGTTAGGTAGGTTAAATTTGAGTTATAGATGCACGTATGCATTTTAAATGATGATATTAAATCTAAAGTTAATTAATTGAAAACATAGAGTGATATACCTTACTTGAAGTTGATTACATTCTCATCCTTTTCTTTATATTCCAAAGAAAATTATTTTAAATAGTTTCATATAAAAAAATTAATACTTAATGAAAATTTGTACTTTTGAATTTGAATTGAATATTAACCACATGATTTGGAAGAAGAACCACATAGAGAGAGAGGGGAGATTGTGTTAAAGCAGATTACTTTCTTGACTATTTTTTATGATTATTGCTTATATATCAATTTCTTCTGCCAATCAAGAGGTTACTCTCCTCAAAGGTCAACTTCAAGAAGGTCAGCCCCACCTTTACACTAAGTTAATTAGCTGGAAATATTCAATAAATCTTTTTCTCTCTAGGAGAAGAAAAAAAAATATTCTGACCTTTAAATGATATTAAATCAAATTGAATAAAAATGTTCTTTACACTTGTAAAAATGAAATAAAAAATAGTCACCCAGTAATAGAATAATTGCATAGTGGATTTGGTCTGCCTAACAATCCACTGATCCATCTACCCATTAATCACTTAAAATGTGTTTAAATTGATTATCAAGGATGTTTATTACAAATTTAAATATTTCACTGTAAAATATAATATTCTGTATTATAAAAAAATATATGAGCGAAAGATGAAGTTGTAAAATGGCACAAACATACATGCACACACATGTGCTGCACTATAAATAATAAAACAATCTGATCAAAATAGAAGTCTATATGACACTGAGTCAAATATACTGTACTATCCTATTGACTGGAGTATCAATAAGCAAATAAACCAGAAAATAACTAAATAAATATCAACTACTATATGTCTGAAGGTTTGTAATGATAGTATATTATAAGATGTGATATGTTGGACTATGCCCATCATTTATGAGTGAATGTTGAATGTATCAAAAATTTCAAACTTTATTTAAACTTTTCAAATACATCAACTTGTTAGTAATAACACACAAATAGACAATATAGGTTAGTAATTACACAGCATTTTGAGTAGTATTATTTAATCTCCACTCTTCTTCAGGTGTTGCTCACCTTTATACACAGTGACAATATTGCTTAGAAGTTGAACTCACAGCTTTAGATTCTTGAATATTGAATTTAAGGCAAATGCTCTACCAACTGAGCTATTCTGTCAAAGGCAACATATAGTAAAAATTTGATATATTTATATATGAGGGTTGGTTCAAATCCTCCTGAATCCTCCAATTTTTATTTCCTATTATTATTATTATTATTATTATTATTATTATTATTATTATTATTATTATTATTATTATTATTATTATTATTATTATTATTATTATTATTATTATTATTATTATTATTATTATTATTATTATTATTATTATTATTATTATTATTATTATTATTATTATTATTATTATTATTATTATTATTATTATTATTATTTTTTTTTTTTTTTTCTAAGAGCAAGACTAATTAGAGGCTTCCATACATTGTACATTGCCGCACTGGGTTGACATATAGGATTATTTACTATTGTCATATGAGCAGCTTCCTTGAATTTTCTTCTATGCATTTTTTCCTCTTTATCCAATATCTTTGTACTTTCCCACTTAAGCATATGGTCATTAGTACATACATGAGCTGCTATGGTAGACACATCTGTTTTTCTCTTTTAACCATTAGTTTGTGCTCCTCCAACTGCTGTTCAACAGGGTGACAGGTCTCACCAATGTATTTCCTTCCACATCCACATGGTATCTCATAGATGCAGTTTTTGTTCTTCAGCATTTCCTGTTTAGGCTTAGTAGAAGTAAGCATTCGTCAAAATGTGGTATGACTTTGGAAAGCAGTTCTAATGTTATATTGACTGCAGATTTTCTTTAACTTGTCCATAATTCCTGGTAGTATGGATACACTACCATACCAATAACTGTTTTCTCTTTTGGTGTCTCTTTGTGTTGTCTATTGAAGGTTTTTCTGATGACTGCTGATGGATAATCATTCTTCATAAGCATTTGTTCTAAGTGAATCTTTTCTTTTTTCAAATCACTGGTTTCTGAACAAACCTCCTTTGCTCTATTCCATAGTGATAGTACAATTCCTTGTTTAGTGCTTCTTGCATGATTGGATGTATATTCCAAGTATTTTCCAGTGTGTGTTGGTTTCCTATACACTGGTGTTTTTACTTTGCCCTGAGGGAGACTTGTCACAAGAACATCCAAGAATGCCCATTTTTGTTCTTGTTCTGATTCCATCATGAATTTAATTGTAGGATATGTTGTTAATGTGCATCCAGAATGACTGTAATTTTACCTTGCCATGTGGCCATACCACAAATGTATCATCAACATATCAAAGCCACACTTTAGGTGGATATGGAGTAGTATTTATGGCTGGGGTCTCAAGTTATTTCATGTAAATGTTGCTGAGCAATGGTGACAGAGATGATTCCATGACATTCCTTGATTTTGTTGGTAGAATTCTGAGTTATATTGAAAGTATGTTGTTGTTATACAGAATGTTAATAATTCCACTATACTATCAAGAGGTAGAGCTGTTCTAATTTGTAGACTATTATCGTCACATAACCTTTTCCTTATAATAGATAATGCCTCGTCACATGGCAAATTTGTAAACAGACTTTCCACATCAATGCTTACCAATATGTCAGTTCTTTCTATTTTCATGTTCCTGACTAATTCTACAAAATGCTTAGAATCCCTGATGAAAGACCGTGTCCTGTATGCCAATGGACTAAGAACTTTGAGAAGAAATCTTGACAAATTTTGACATGGTCAATTTTTAGAACTAACAATAGGTCTTAATGGAACATTGTCTTTATGGATTTTAGGCAGTCTATACAGGTGAGGAATCTTGCTGAAATATGAAGTTAATTTTCTTTTTTCTGAATCACAGAAATACCTGCAATGCTTCCGGAGTTTTACCTCTGTATTTGGAATTGGATTTTTTGCTACTTTATTGTATTGGCCTGCTGTGAGAAGGCCTTGCATTTTGTTATCATAATCCCTTTTATCCATTACAAATGTAGTGTTACCTTTGTCAGCAGGAAGAATGATTATAGATGTATCCTGTTTGAGAGATTTAATAGCTTTCCTCTCATCACACGAAATTTTTGAATTCTACTTGTGCACTTGATGTCTTTCAAGGGTACTTTGTACTCTCCAGCATAACTCTGCCACTTCTACTAGAGTCAAGTTTTGGGTCACCTCATCAGTGGTGGCCATTATATCAAACAGTGGGACAGTAGCTGGTGTAATGGTGAAATTCAAACCTTTTTCTAGAATTGATAATTCACAATCGGTAAGTTGTTTAGAACTAATATTTTTCACTGATGAGGATAGACTAGTTGCAGTATTACTTTTGACTTGCCCAAGTAGATTTACAAGCTTCTTCTTCTGAAGTTCTTTTATCCTCCCATGCAGCATACAATATGATCTGTTCACTGATTGACAAATTCTTGAGAAATCTTCATCTGTAACTTTGTTTTGTAAAAGTGATTCCACATTTCTAATAGATCATGATGTTTGATACTTGGTAAACCACTGAATTTTTATACTTTCTCTCAATAAGGCCTCATTTGCTCTCTGAATATTTTTTTTCTACTATATGTTGCCTTTGACAAAATAGCTGTTGGTAGAGTGTTTGCCTTAAATTCAATAATCAAGAATCTAAAGGTGCGAGTTCAACTTCTAAACGAATATTGTCACTATGCATATAAGCCAGCAACACCTGAAAAAGAGTGGAGAATAATACTACTCGAAATGTTGTGTATAATATTACTCGAAACATTGTATAATTACTGACCTTTATTGTCTATTTGTGTGTTATTACTAACAAATTGAAGTATTTGGAAAGTTTAAATAAAGTTCAAAATTTTCGATACATTCAACATTCACTCATAAATGATGGAAATAGTCCAACATATCACATCTTATAATATACCATCATTACAAACCTTCAGACACATACTAAGTACTTGGTATGAACCTGATGCTATGTTGAAATTTAGACATTATGAAAATTTATGTCTAAAACTGGCTAAAGTAGAAAATCATTTAACTTTCTTATGTAAATTAAAATCAGAAGAGATCATCCCTAAGGGTTTGCAGTTAACACCTATTTTCTCCAAGAAAGCTAAAAAAATAATTCAGAGAGAAAATGAGGCCTTATTGAGAGAAAGTATAAAGATTCAACAGTTTACCAAGTATCAAACCTTGCTATCTATTAGAAATGTGGAATTGCTTCTACAAAAGAAAGATACAGATGAAGATTTCTCAAGAATTTGTCAAGCAGTGAACAGATCATATTGTAAGTTACATGGGAGGATAAAAGAACTTCAAAAGAAGAAGCTTTTAAATCTACCTGACAAGTCAAAAGTAATACTGTAACTAGTCTATCCTCATCATCAGTGAAAAATCTTAGTTCTAAACAACTTACCAATTATGAATTATCAATTCTAGAAAAAGGTTTCAATTTCACCATTACCCCATCTACTGTCCCACTATTGGATATAATGGCCACCACTGATGAGGTGATCCAAAACTTGACTCTAGAAGAAGCGGCAGAGTTATGATAAAAAGTAAAAATGACCCTTGATAGACATCAAGTGCACAAGCAGAAGTCAAACACTTCATGTGATGAGAGGAAAGTTATTAAATTTCTCAAACAGGATACATCTATAATCATTCTTCCTGCTGACAAAGGTAACACTACAATTGTAATGGATAAAATGGATTATGATAACAAAATACAAGTCCTTTTCACAGCAGGCCAATACAATAAAGTAGCAAAAAATCCAATTCCAAGTACAGAGGTAAAACTACCAGCATTACTGAGGAAGCATCACAGGTATTTCAGTGATTCAGAAAAAAGGAAATTAACTTCATATTTTAGCAAGATTCTGCACCTGTATGGACTGCCAAATTCACCATGCCAAAATTTGTCAAGATTTATTCTCGAAATTCTTAGTCCATTGGCATATAGGACACGGTCTTTCATCAGGGATTCTAAGCACTTTGTTTACTTAGTCAGGAACTTGAAAATGGAAAAAACTGACATATTGGTAACCTTTGATGTGGAAAGTCTGTTTAGAAATGTACCATGTTATGAGACATTGTCTATTATAAGGAAAAGGTTATGTGACGATAATAGTCTACAAACTAGAACAGCTCTACCTATTGATAGTATAATGGAATTATTAACATTCTGTGTAACAACAACATACTTTCAATATAACTCAGAATTCTTCCAACAAAATCAAGGAATGGCCATGGGATCATCTCTGTAACTCTTGCTCAGCAACATTTACATGGAAGAACATGAGACCACAACCATAAATACTACTCCATGTCCACCTAAAGTTTGGCTTTAATATGTTGATGATACATTTGTGGTATCGCCACATGGCAAGGTAAAATTACAGTCAATCTGGCTGCACATTAACAACATATCTCCTACAATTAAATTCACGATGGAATCAGAACAAGAACAAAAATTGGCATTCTTGGATGTTCTTGTGACAAGACTTCTTCAGGGTAAAGTAAAAACAACAGTGTACAGGAAACCAAAACACACTGGCAAATACTTGGCATATACATCCAATCATACAAGAAGAACTAAACAAGGAATTGTACTATCACTATGGAACAGAGCAAAGGAGATTTGTTCAGAAACCAGTGATTTGGAAAAAGAAAAGATCCACATAGAATACATGCTTATGACAAATGGTTATCCATCAGCAGTCATCAGAAAAACTTTCAATAGACAACACAAAAAGACACCAAAACAGAAAACAGTTATTGGTACTGTTGTGTATCATACATACCAGGAATGGTGGACAAGTTTAAGAAAATCTGCAGTCAAAATAACATTAGAACTGCTTTCCAAAGCCATACCACACTTTAGAGAATGCTTACTTCTACTAAGCCTAAACTGGAAATGCTGAAGAACAAAAACTACATCTATGAGATACCATGTGAATGTGGAAGGAAATACATTGGTGAGACCTGTCACTCTGTTGAACATCGATTGAAAGAGCACAAACTAATGGTTAAAAGAGAAAAAACAGATGTGTCTACCATAGCAGCTCATATATGTACTAATGACCATATGCTTAAGTGGGAAAGTACAAAGATATTGGATAACTAGTGTGGCAATACACAATGTATGGAAGCTTCTAATTAGTCTTCCTCTTAGGAAAATAATAATAATAATAATAATAATAATAATAATAATAATAATAATAATAATAATAATAATAATAATAATAATAATAATAATAATAATAATAATAATAATAATAATAATAATAATAATAATAATAATAATAATAATAATAATAATAATAATAATAATAGGAAAAAATGGAGGACTCAGGAGGATTTGAACCAACCCTCATATATAAAGATATCAAATTTCTACTATATGTTGCCTTTGACAGAATAGCTCAGTTGGAAAAGCGTTTGCCTTAAATTCACTATTTAAGAATCTAAAGGTGTGAATTCAACTTCTAAGTGAATATTGTCACTGTGCATATAGGTCAGCAACATCTGAAGAAGAGTGGAGAATAATACTACTCGAAATGTTGTGTAATTACTAACCTGTATTGTCTATTTGTGTGTTATTATTAACATGTTGTTGTATTTGGAAAGTTTAAATAAAGTTTAAAATTTTCGATACATTCAACATTCACTCATAAATTATGGAAATAGTCCAACCTATCACATCTTAAAATATCAACTACTGTCTTACAAACAAGACAAATCTGTAACAACTCAACCTATACACTAACAGTTTCTGTGACAAGCTACCCCCTTTCTACCATTAAATACCCATCAAAGAAATACTAAATGTCTTAAAATGTCTAAATAATATCTCTAAGTAGCTTTCTAAATAAGGTTATAGATTATTAATGACAAATTTTAAAAATTTCATGTTATTTCACTTTTTTTTTTTTTTAGCTAAAGGCAATTAGTTATTACTGATACAGTGTTATCTACTTTAAATTTGTTTCTTGAGTCCATTTAGAAGGTCACAATATATATATAATTAGGACAAATTGAATCATTTAGAATAAATAGAAAAAATAATCAAATGATTTATTCTTCCAGAGTTCATATAAAGTTTGTGTATTGCAGGGGTGCCCAGACTTTTAATGTTGGGGTGACTGTTTTTGTGAAAATGTATCTGAGGGTGACTACAATTTTTTCAGGACTTTGAACTAGAAAGCAAAAAAAAATTGCACCATCTATTGGCCATTTTTGATCACATTTTATATATTTTATCATAAATGTATGGTGTTATTAATATTTAAATTTTAATTTCAAAAAAAATCTGTTATTAAAGAATTTTTCACAAAAAAATCAATTTCTGATTGTGGGCTGTTGCATATAGTCTCATCTCTTTTTTCTTAGAAAGTGCCACAAAGCACTGACTGTTAATTTTGGTTATTTTCCAGGGTTTCTAATTGTCAAAGTCATAAATCAAACAATATATTTTATGCTTTCGTAATAGATTTTGAACATAAATAAATATATTTCTTAAAATTTTTTACATTCATAATTAAGTTTTTATATTAATTTACATAAATATAAACTTTGATTGAAAATTTTTAAATTTTACAAGAAGAATAATCAAGCAAAAGTGACAAGTGAATTACGTTGACCACTATTGTTTCATAATACATATTGAATATAAATAAATATATTTCTCATATCTTTTTACATTTATAATTAAGTTTTGACATTACTTTACTTAAATATAAACTTTGATTTGAAAATCTTTAGATTTTACAAAAAAAAAAATAATCAAGGAAATGTGAGTAGTGCTTGACTGCTATTCAAGACAACTGAATAATGTTGACCACTATTTCCATAATAATGGCATTCAATGATAACTAAAATGCAACCATTTTTCATAAATGATTATGGATCTTATGATTATTTTTTAATACTATATTGACTAATAATGTGGCAAGATTTAGATTTTTATTAAAACAAGTCAAGTGAATAATCACCTATCATAATTTTTAAGATACAATAAATCACCGGCATTTTCATGTAAGGATTGGTTGCAATATAATTTCTTTGTTTTATTGCAGAATATTTTTCATATGTTTTTCTTCATTTATTAACATGATTTTAAACTTTTCATTATATTTAACCAATTTGAATGTAAAATAATTCAATTTTTAGAAGCTAAATTAAAACTATTCTGATTCTTATACATTAACTCTTATAATGCATGACTCGTCTAAAAATGAGAAGATTTGACATCACTCTAAATCGGCTACTTTTTATCCCACGTATACATATGATACGTCATTAGAAAGAAAATCAAAAGTTCTGTAAGATGGTGCCCTCTTCAGAGTTATTTTACAAGTAAAAAATCAATAAAAATGACCATATATGTCAAACAAAACCAAAGCACCGCCTCCTCACCAACTTTTCTTGAATCTTATTGGCTGTCCCACTTCTGTCAGAAAGGGTAATGGCTGCCAAAAAGTAAAAAGTTACGTTCATTTTGATTTTTATTACGAAAATGATAAACGAATGTTTACATCATTTTAAACAATATTTGAATTGAATTACAAATTATTATTGATAAAATAATACTAAAAATCAAATTATTTTAGAAAAATAGTTAAGATATTACCAATAATTATTTATTTATTGCTACATATTGATCGTAACGTAAAGTGAAAAAAAAAAGATTGCGTCAGCAATCTTTTTTGGTTGGTTGAATAGCGGTTACTTTTATTTCACCGCAATTGAATATTTTTTAAATTATAAATCGAATTTTATTTTTGAAAAGATTTTCGTTTGCTTTTGTAATCTGAAAATTCATTAATATACTTTTTACAAACGAAACTAACGTATTTATATTATTAAAAGTGTTCTATTTTAACAATAGATTTTGTTAAAGTTGTGAGTTGGCCAATTACAAGTTTTGATTTTTAACTCATTCGGCCAATTATATAATCATCATTCAAAAGGTTAATGTATTTCAGAAAGTAAACTGGCTAGATCTTTGTTTAACGAATCAAATTACTTAATTTTTTACTCAGTCTGACCAATAAGAAAATTCATCATAATGTTAAATTATCTCAGCTCCTTCTAGTATTATAATTTGTTCATGTCACTTTATAAAATATTTATTAAATTGCAATTTTAAATGACCTATAAATAATTATTTTCTAAAGCTGGTCCTGAATTTTAAAAAAATCCAACAAAAAGAAAGACAATTATTGTTTTAGACTTACATTAAAATAAATTAGATACAAATTTTACAAAAAAAAAAAAGAAATTACATGGTCAACTGGTCAACCATGGTAGACATCACCCCTAGTATATTGCAAATGACAAGTTTGGAGACATAATTTATTGATGCCCAGCTCTGGAGTCTCCCACACTACTATTGCTCCATACTATTGCTCCAAACCACACAAGGCAGAATAGATACTAATAAAATGTCAATCAAGTAATATAAATTAAATTATTACAATGATTGATATTTTAATAGTATTCATTCTTCATAGTTTTGTTTTAATTAATTTGTGTAGTTTGTTTTCATATTTTAAATGTATATCTCGCTGACATATATAATAGATAAAATTTTGACAAATGTTTTTTCCTATCTAAGAGTAAAATTATTTATCACTTTCTGCATAAAATAATAGACCAGTTCATTTATTCTACATATGCATTTTGATTATATATTGTCAGATGTTCTAAAAATGCCTGTATAATTTTAAAAAAAATATGCTTTAGTTTTTATTGGGTAATAGTTAAATCTCCAAACTTATATGTGATATAAAATTTGCTAAAATTTTCCAGTTGCTAGTTGTGTATATTCTAATTATATTTACTATTTATTATATATAACATTGTAATACTATTACTACTACTATTACTAATACTTCCACTATTATTACTACTGCCACTAATAATAACAATAACAATACTACTACTACTACTACTACTACTACTACTACTACTACTACTACTACTATTACTACTACTACTACTATTATTATTATTGTAGTAGTAGTAGTAGTAGTAGTAGCAGCAGCAGCAGCAGTAGTAGTAGTAGTAGTAGTAGTAGTAGCAGTAGTTGTAGTAGTAGTAGTGGTGGTGGTGGTGGTGGTGGTGGTAGTAATTTATTTTGTACTACTTTGAATGCCATACCACAATCAGTGTTATAAGAGAATACATGGACTTATAACCCAGGTTTAAATACCTCAATATAAAAACATGAAAATTATTTTCAATTTCTAATCAGCCTTAGAATGATTATTTCAGATAGCTAACACATAGTTAACCAAACTAACTAGCCAATATCAGTTGGCATTATGGATATCTATTTAGTTTTGGTTAAAGGTTTAAACAAAGATGGAAAATGCTAAATGCTTACAACTCAGCAATTGGCAAGTCTGGTGACCAATAACTTCATTTTTTTTTCTTATGGAGACATATTGTGTAGGCTTTTATCTTTCACTATATTATTTAAATGCTCTTTTATATTCCATATTTTATTCCGTATTTAAACAACGTTTTGCGCATTTAACAAGAAAATGTTATAAATTTATAGGGCGTTTATCTTGCTGGACAACATTTACAGTCAGATTCATAGTTCCAGGACGATGTTATTTATAATAAAATTACAAATTTGAATTTCTCAAATAAAATATGTTAAGTAAGCGATAAACAACATCAAAACACGCCGATGATGATTTTTATTTAGTCATAATATTCTGTGATTTGAGAGCATAATATTTAACACAATTATATTACAGACACACAATATATTTAAACATTAGATTTATTTTTAAAACGTACTTTTATTTTAAACAAAAGATATCCGTTTAAAATAATAATCTAACAAATAACGTAAAAAAAGATTTATAATTAGATACATTTAATTAAACTTCCCCCCCTTCAAAACATTATTTTAAAAATATATTTACAATTTCGTCTGAATATACCTGATATTGCTTTATACCTTTCCATAAAAGTCATCAATAATAGAAACTGCATTAATTTTCCCATCAGGCAACATTTTACCTGAGGATATTTGATAATCAGTTTGATAAATCTGCTTATTACATTCATGAAATAAAAGAAGGTTCACTACAAGCTAATTATTTTTTAATTCATACTTAGAAATTTAATTGAATATTTCTAAAAACAGTTATAATAAACATATTATGGCAAAAAGATCAATTTAATCAGCTTTATTAGAAATGAAATTATATAGCTGTTTAATGTA
This sequence comes from Epiperipatus broadwayi, assembly GCA_028023455.1. Lineage (NCBI taxonomy): Eukaryota > Metazoa > Onychophora > Udeonychophora > Euonychophora > Peripatidae > Epiperipatus > Epiperipatus broadwayi. The sequence goes on from JAQFVV010012712.1 coordinate 327,049, forward strand.
AAATATATATATATATATTTTTCAATTTATAATAACAAAGCACTACGAAAACTTGTATATTATGATATTTAGAAGTTTTCTCTATAGATTAATTTTAATTAATATATTAAATTAATATAATAGCATTCTGAATTTATAAAATTGTATAAAGATCTTTCTCAGTGGTCCTCTTCAATAGAGTCGTGACATCGACACAGAAACACAAAGGATTATCATATACACATAAAATGTTAATATTTTTACTTTGCCCGAATGTATTTTATATAGTAAGTTATAATATTTACATATATGTAGAAAGGATTTGAACTCATGCTTTCAAACTCGCTACATATATCCACTCCATCTTATACAATTAATACACATATGAAAAAGATAAATGATCTTCACTATATGTAATTTGTACTGAACCAGCACTTATCAGTTGGTCCAGCTCTTCATCTTCCACATGTATATAATCAGTGCTCAGTCTATATTAAGATTTCAAATCTTCAAACTTTAATGGATATGCTTCAATCTTTTCCACCCTCCAACTAACTTTTCAGCCATCCATATCATTGAAAATCTGATGATGGATTACTCAAAGCCATTGTTGATTCCAATGTTATTATATATGGTCATGTGTATCGTTTGCATAATATGGTGTGTATAGTTATACAGAGCTTGAAAGTCTGAATTTAAATCAATAGGTTCCATATAGACAATATACTTGTAGTTAAATGTTATATATACAGCCTGAAGACTGCCCATCCCTAATCTATGTATTTAAATGGACATATTAAGGTTATATGTGTGTGAAATCAGAGTGATTTAAAGACAACATGGGCATGACGATAATATTGGTATCAGCAAGGGAATTGAGTGTTCCATCATCAGATTTTCAATAATATGGAGGTCTATCTATTTAAATTTGAAAATTTGCTATCTTAATATAAACTGAGCATTGATTATATACATGTGTGGAAGATAAGAATCTGGCCCACCCACTAATGAGTGCTGGGTCAGCATGAAGTATATATACACACATATTGGAAATCATTTATCTTTTTTCATGTATGAGGTAAATTAGATAAAGTGGATAGATGTTGGAAGCTTCAAAGTCTGAGTTCAACCCCTTCTAATTACCTTAAGTTCAGTATAGACAAAACTTGAAAATAAAGTAACTACATGTAGGAAATAAAGTAGAGAGTAAGCAATTTCCATTTTGTTATGAAATAATTAAAAAACACATCACACAAACATTTAGCAAACTAAAAATTAGAGTTTACCTTGGTAAATAATATCTATGTCATGTAATTTTCACTACACCATTCTCATGCTAGATAGATATTGGTGTCTATACATTTTAATACCTTGTGGAGGGGGGTACATATAACCCAAGACATGTAAAAAAGATGTATGATCCCTGGAAATCATACATTTTTTACATGTCTTTGGTCATATGTTCACGAATATTCTTCCTCATGATATTAAAATGCATAAAACCAGACTCTACCTTGTGTAACTGTAGTGTAGTAAAAATTACACCATAGAAATATTATTTATTACGCAGATGATCTTTAGTGTAAAGAATGACTAATAAAAAATATTAATAGAGTTTACTGTTTATTTTTTACCTTTTCTCGAGTAAATGAAGCGAAATTTGTAGCATGTACTGAAATTTTGGAATGAAATTCCTATTATGTCCAGATGTAAATATGCCACTATCAATTATGAAAGCAGATTAGGCAGTCTTATTTATTTTAAATCATTGCATTAATAATCAAATTTAAATTATAATTATTAAATAATAACTTTGCATGATAATTAAATGCATATGAAAATATAACAGTGATGACTAAACTCCGTATAGTCATGACATAATGAAAGAAATCAACTACATTATATTTAGCGAATTAAAAAAATAGAGAGAAAAGTATATTTTTTTTCTCTCTTTGATGTAAGTAAAGCTAAATTTGCCAAATGTGTTGAAATTTCAAAATGGAATTAATATTGATATCAGAAGTAAATATGATACAATCAATTACGAAATTGTATATCTATATTCATAAACTATTGAAAAAACAAAGTACTGTATTTTTTTTTTATTAGTAGAAAAAAATTATATTTTAAAAAACAATAATTATTTTTTCAGCCAAACTCATCAATCATTTTCAAAATTAAATACAAAATTACTTCAAGTAAGTTGATAAATAATAAAAATAGAAATAAATCCAATTTTTTTTAATTATTTAGCATATTTAATCCATTCATTATTCAATATATCTATACATATTTATAAAATTATATACCTTTTGAATGCAATCAGGATGACTGTTTTACTTTAATTCTTCACCTGGGAAATTCAAATGTCATTAGCTATTGTTCTATGTAAAGTGATTTCTAATTAAATAATTATAAATGTATAACTCCACACATTAAATATTTCCCTCTAAAATATTTATTAAAATATTATATATATATATATGTAAAATCAAAATTACCCCAAATTCACAACTAAACCAGATTAATCAAAGAAAATCAACTCTAAGACACAAACAATCACTTATTTCATTTCTACAAGCAGACTTCTCAAATATAAAGGACTACAAGATAACAACAAATGTATATTATCCACAATTCCATTTATATCCCATACACCCTTAATATTAAAAGGACTTTTAAATAAGTTAATTGCTTCAGAATCATGGCTTCAAAAATTATTTTAATATTAAGGGTGTGTGAAATATAAATGGGATTGTGGGTAATGTTGTTTAGTACAACTTTGTTATCTTGTAGTTCTTTACACTTGAGAAATATGCTTGTAGCAGTAAAACCATTGGGTGTGCTTTAGAGTATATATATATATATATATATTTGGCTGATTTGGTTTAGTTATGAATTTAGGGCAATTTTGATTATATTATTGATTAGTTTAGTTTTAGGCTTTTAATGTTTATATATTAAAACAGATACATTAGTTTCATGTACATTTATATTTAGTTCCATTCTCACATTTAAAATGATTTAAAATAATTTAAAAGTTAGAGAAATAAAAAAATGTGTTGTGTTCATGAATGCAGTTTATCAAGAAAGGTAAACAAACTATAGTGATTAAAATTTTTTTTAAAAAAAAAAAGAAAAATGATAAAAGCTTTCAAGAACAAGAATTCTTTTTAATAAAGCACAAAATTTCTTATTAATGAAATTGAAACATTAATAAATAAAAGCTTAATAAATTGGGATTTAAAATGTTATTTGTGAACTAGATTGGAAATCTAAAAAACATGTTGTTTTGTTGTTTTGTTAGTTGCTTTTGTCTAAATAACTCATACATCAAAAGGAAATCAAGGTGGAAAAACAGAAACCATAACACCAAGAAAGCTATTCTCAGCAAGGCATACTATTGGTTAATTACTGAATCCAGTTGAAAGATATAAAAGGGGGTAATTTTATGATAGAGTCTGGCAGAAATTTCTATCAGTAAGCATTCTACAAGAAACAATCTATCAAGCACAACTATAAATAGTATCCAAAGATTCAAACTCCTAAGATGTGTGAGTAGGGAATTATAGCCTTTTTTCTTCTCAGCGTGCTCCATGAATAACTTATCCAACATATGCTTGTTTTCTTTCCACTAATACTTATTTGTATAAAAAGTTAAAAGTTGGATGTTCTCAGCCAAGGTAGAAAAGCTGATTTGTATAGCAAGATTTATCTGTAAACAGTTAAATAGAAAATTTGAAAATGTAGTAAATTTATAAAATTATTGTGTATTTCTATTTCAATTTTTATAAAGTATAATGAGCACCTATGTAAAGACTTAGGGATGACATATTTCCAGCTGAGTTTCATAAAAAAAATAGAACTTTTAAATTCTCAATCAGCCAGTATTTAAATACTTAATAAATATAAAAAAATATTATAATTAGTCATACATTATCATTGAAAAGAATATTATTCTATAGAGGTCATGGCATCTATTAAGTTATTCCACTAAATTTAAATTTGATTCCAGATATAAAAAAATACATTAATTCATTTACTAATTGCTCATTAAATGGAGTTCAGATGTTATTAGCATCAAGGTTAACAATAAATTACAAAATTGTTTCCCATCCAACAATTGATTAATTTGATAAAATAATAATTGTCAAGCATTGTTAGCCAAGAGGTCAGTGCAGCTGTCTTGCAAGCAAGCAGTTGGTTGGAGATGGTTGTTGTTGGTTCACCTCCCGGCTGATGATATGACATATGGAAAAAAAAGAAAAAAAATAGTTAGTTGTTTGATAGGTCATGTAATGTTAAAGCACTAGAAATGACACAATTTGAGCTTCAATCCAAAAACTTTTAGCACTCAAACCTGTCAATCTATTTCTGTGCTAAACAATGCAGAGAAAAAGAAGTTAACTTCCAGTACTCAAGATTTCCATGTGGCCATTCACTTAAATAATAACTGAATATAATACTATTTATTTCAGTATTAAAATAAAAACCAAAGTATCTCTAACTGTATTCTTAAGACTAGTAAATATTATTTTCTCTTTACGTTTTTGTAAAAATTTATTGGACACTTTTGAATTGCAGTGGTTTACTTAATGTTTTTATCTATAGTTTAATTGGGGGGAAATGTTTGTAAAATGCAGGAATTAAACAAACAAAATCTTGTATTAAAATTAAAAAAGTTTACATTATTAATACAGCATTAGAAAAATTAATATCTTACATGGTTTGATAGAATGGTAGAATAGCAGACTTTGTAGCTTAAGGCTCGTGGATCACAATCAACTGTTCATTCTGGGCTTAAACGTTTATGTTATCCCAAACAATAAAACGATTCAATTCCTTTTTTATTAGAAATACTTTTAAAAATATTTTATGTTGTTTTTCATCATTAAAAAAATGTTTTTCAAGTAAAACAATTTTTCAGTTATTTTAGATTTATGGAGTGATACATTACTTTTTCTACAATGTGTGATGCCTTTAAATATTTATAGACTTTATGTCTATTTGTAAAAACGACTTAAGGATATGCTTCAAAACTTCTATGAATTTAAATAGTTATTTAAACAATACAATAATAAATTGTCTATAATAAATTAAATTTAATGTAGTTTACAAAACTAAATGCCCCCAAATCCCTGACATTTTGGATATATACGTAAAACACTAGTAAATGTGCTTTGAATAGAACTCAATTCTTTTTGACAAAAAATTAAAACAGGATATATATTCACATTATATAATTTCAATGTCATCTATGATGAGAGAAAAAAGGCATTTAAAAGAAAAGAAGCATGGATTATTATGGATCCAAATAGAGCATACAACTAATATCATAGGAGTAATTGAATAAATATATGTTGAAACTCTAATTTGCTTGTTTTATTTTAAAAGCTGCTCTCACTAAACATCTGTGAAACTCAGAATTCAGTCAATGCAATTAAATAATTTAATGCATCATAGATAAAAAAAAAACAATTAATTTTACCTATAAACTTTCAGGATTAATTACAAATACTTTAAGATAATTTAGGATCATATTATTAATTATCTATAGTAAACCACGCATATCGCTATGTAGGAAATAAAGACGCTAAAGAAATGACATAGAGTGGTATAAGTTTATAACTTTGTAATAGTTACATATGTTAAATGTAATAAAATTACAATAGACAATTAAAATATGCATATTTTTGAGTGGCTTGCACTTGGTGGCAGTAGTGTATGGAGAGTTTGGTACTCTTCTTGCATGATAATAGTAAGTGTAATTTTTCATGTGTTTTATTTTACAAATGAAAATCTTTTTTTTTCTGTAATTTATTTCTAATATTATGGGTGGCTGCTGAAAATAAACTTGCACCTATGATTTCTCTTTAAAGTCTTGGAGGAACCATCTAGAGAAAATTATTAGCATCCAGACCAGATGTTGCAACTACGTTGTGAGTCTAGTTGTGAAATACACAGTTGCTGACCAGGGAACTCTTGTTAGCTTTTTCTGAATCTCAGAAAATCTCTACTGAACATCCATTTTTAATTACAATTACTAATTATCACTTCACTGGGAATTCCTTTCTACCTGCTATTCTGTAGTGAGCCAAGAATATCTTTTAATTGGTGCTTCACCATTAACTTACTGGGGGAAGGAGCACCATCACATACCTGCAGTTTGACTGATTCCTCAGAGAAAAGGCTTAATCTTGCAAATATTTTCAGTAAACAATTAGCACATATACTATAAACCATACATTTTATACTTCTAATTTATCAAACTACCTTCTCATCTTCATTAATTAAGTTCTTTTTGAATAAGTTTAAAGAGCAGACATTGTATGTTCCCTTTTATTCCTTTATTAGCCAGTACAAAATCATAATTGTTATAGTGGTAAACGGTAGTGAATAGTCATCTTAAATTATTTGAATTTTTTTATAGACATACTTTTTAGGTGTTTTACTGAATTAATCTGAATCATAACTTTATCACCTAACTGAAAAGTTTGGCTAAAGCTTTTCTGTTTATTTATTATTAGATCTGCTTTCTATAATCTATGTCTTGTTTTGATTAGGACTTACAAAACTGTATGTATTATATGCCAGCATAAAACAAACTGTCTGCAATAGAAATAAATGGAATGGACATTTTCAAACACTCTTATCTCTTCAACCAGACTAAAAATAAAACAGTAAATAAAGAGATCATATTCTGTATATATTGATTTTTCTGTAAATATAAAGTTAGGTAAGTCAATAACGTCATCTCTATAATAGCCATGGTTTTTAATTTATAAAGTATGACAGCAGATATTATATGCATAATATATAATTAGAGTTTTAAAAATGTCATTTCTATAAATATGTCTTTTTACTGGCAGTTCTTCTTTACTTCTCAAAATTATTATTTGCCTCATGATGTTTTTTAATAATTATAAGTATGGTTGAACATACATTTAAAAAAAAAATGTTTCCTCTAAAATTATATTTTATATTCTATTTGTACATAAGCTTATTAATTCATTAATGAAATCCAGAGTTGTTGATGAGATAAAGCTATTCAAACTGATAGAAGAATTAAATTGGGATTTAGCTTTCCCTCTTTCCATGTTATTTTCAATTACTTCCAGTTTTGCCAAATGAAGAAAACAATAAAATTTATTTATCTATCTATATTATAATGTATCACATGCTCACTCTTATTATGAATTTTCGACTGGAATGAATATTTAATTCATTGTGTAGAGGCTCTATTCACTTTCTTTTTGCTATTATAGCTGTGACTCTTTTAACAATTATTTTCAACAATTTCCTTAATTTTATAATATATGGTCTTATAAATTTGTGCTACACATTTATAATCAATCATCTTGATGTTTAATTTTCCCATTTCTTCAATATTATCATAAAATGCACTCTCAAAATTTTCATTTTCTTTGCAAATAATTGTATTTTCCAGCCATATTTTATTTAAGGGTTCTTGACTATTGTTAGATTTTACTTCCTCACTTTGTTGATACTGTTCAACACTTGAAAGCTTAAAGTCTAAACTTTGTGGCTCTTTTATATTTTTCATTTTTACTACATCACCAGAACATCCTATTTCTATTTTTTCAAGCTTTTTTAAAATAATAGTTATTCTAAAAGAACTTGTTTCCACTCATTATGAATTTTCCTTATTTCTACTCTTTCCTCTTTAGGTTTACCATGTATTCTGTCAAATATTTTGGCAGACTTATTGCTATCTCTTTCATTATATTTTCAAGTCTTTCAAGTTTTTCATTTTGTTTTTCAAACATTTCCCTCATCTTTGTTATAATATCATCTTTATATGAGATTTGTACTCGATCTTGATTGTTATTAGAAATGTTTTCTAGCTCTTTTTCTGAAGCCTGCATTCTTGCTCTTGATCTAATAAGCACTCAATTATTCATAAGATATAATTATAATATTGATTTTTTTTAAGCAATACTATTTAAAAAATACTTCTGCTTGATTTTTTATTTAATGGACAGGTGTAAACATTCACCATTTTATTCTGTTGCCCCATTTATTAATATTTGCTTGATTATTTTATTGCCTGCCATTTCATTAGTTTGCCCTACTAATATGCACATTTAATTATACTATTTGCTTATATTTTCTCTTAACGTCAAAATTCAACTAGTATAAAAATTCAATTCAATTATTATTTTAACTGTTAGCAGAATTTAACTAATATAAAATTCAATTCAGTTATTATTTTAAATGTTCACGTCTTCTCTGATCTCACATTTCTCATCAAATTATTATTCTCTTATTAAAAAGCCAGGGTCACTATCAAATACCCACATTTCATGGCAATTTATAACAAATTTATCTCAGTAGTAGTGTGTTGTAAATAAATATGTTCAAGACCTATATTTTAAGGTACCAATTGTAACAAATTTCTATTTTTACTATTCAGGGTCACTGTCAAGCACACACATTAAGTGCCAGTTATAACAATTTATTATTTTTAATATTAGATACCCAAAGTCATTTTCAACTGCATGTGTTGGATGACAATCGTAATGATATTTTATTTTGGCAATAAGAGATAATCCAAATAACATACATGAAAAAAGATAGAAGTAAAAATATAAATTAATTTATGCATAATTCATACCAATAGTCAGACATAGCTATAATAACAAAAATATAATAGACTATATTACCTTTTCAGACCATTAATCACTTCTAAGTAAGTGAAGGAAAATTAGATCCTCTGCAGATTGCAAATTTAAATTAAGTTTAAAACTAGAGCACAATCCCAAAACTGGGAAATCCAATAGGAGAATATTCACATACCATAATAATAATACCATGATTAATTCAGTAGAATATGAACTCTTATCTCCCTGGCTATTATAAATTTAATTTATTAATTAAATGGTAATAATTTATGAGAAGAGAAACAGGAATCTGGATTAATAAATTACAAAAAAAAAAATTATTTTACAATAAGGCACATAAAAAATATTTAGACACTATTTTAAATAATAATAATAATAATAATAATAATAATAATAATAATAATAATAATAATAATAATAATAATAATAATAATAATAATAATAATAATAATAATAATAATAATAATAATAATAATAATAATAATAATAATAATAATAATAATAATAATAATAATAATAATAATAATAATAATAATAATAATAATAATAATAATAATAATAATAATAATAATAATAATAATAATAATAATAAGTTTTATCAATGTCCCTGGTTAGAATCCCAATTTTTTAAACTTAATAATTTCTTTTTAGTTTGTTTTACTTTATGGAGTCTATTCCAGTATTTAAGTTGCAGAAAACCCATCTTTGAAAATGTAGAAACAATAACTTTTTTAAATTCCTTTAGCAGTTTCATGTTATAATTTATTCAGATCATATTTCCTTAATCATATTTTTTCATCTCTCTAAAGACAAATATTCTGTGGGAGAGGACTTATTTAGTAACTATTTGTAAGCATATTTTTGTAGAAACATAACAATGGCAGTTCAAGTTTGATTACATATCAGACAATAGATAAATAATTAATGCAGACTATATTGATCCAAGATAAATGATACATACTCAGGAATTAGCCACCTTGAACCATAATGAATATTTTATATTTATTTTTGTTCACAACTTGGATGCATATGAAATAAGCAACTATTGATAATTATAAAACAAAAGATAAACTGGAAACACTGGCAAGAATGCTAGCTTTCAATAAAAATTTTAAATCTCCTTTTAATTAAACTGTTATTGATTAAAAATAAATAAATCATATTCTATTATTTTTCTAACCATATTTTTTTTAATTAGCTTTATTACTTATAGCAAAAAATATTTGTTATACCATAAATCTTTTTAAATTGATACCCCAACAAAATAAAAAGTAAATCTCTTTTTTTAAAAAAAAAATCAGTTTTCAGTTATTTAAACTTTGAATAACTGACCTTTAAAATTTAAGCTTAGAGATGCTACAAGCAAATTTAAATTTCAAAACAAAAAATTTTTTTTCTCTTTTTTTGACTTATTTGTGTAGTTTTTTTAAATATTATTTTTATTAAAATTGTTACCCAAAGATAACCAACACTTAACTGCTACTGTAGTAGTCAAATACATATCTTGCTTTGCATTAAATATGCTATATATATACATATACACCTTTACCTCACTTAGCGATGGCAATTGGTCCTCCAAAACTCATCGTTAAGCAAGAATATCATATACAGAATATGTATTTATAATGGGAGTCTATGGGGAAAAATTAGTCAATTCCAGTCAACATAAAATATCCACATTGATTTCCAAGCTCAAAGATTTTCTTGATTTTTTTCATGGCAATGATGACTAAATATGGTATCTAAAAAGAAAAGTTTTATATCACTAGGAAAAAAATGCACATTTTCACTGTTTAAAAAATACAGTACAGCAAAAAAAAAAAAGAGAAAGTGAAACTAAATGCATATTTTCACTGTTTAAAAAGTACAGTACAGCAAAAAGAAAGAGAAAGTGAAACTAAATTTGAATTTATTAGTTTTTATATTCTTCCGCATAAGTTTTTCATCATAACGAAAAAAATCCATACTGAAGTGCATTTTTTAAAATTTAAGTATTACAGAACATATTACTGTACATTTATGTTTACTACTTATGTGAAATTATTCAAATTAAAAAACAATGTTTAATTATAAATTATTTAATTGAACATAAAGACTTATTATTGTACTACAGAGTAACAAAAGGCTTAATGCTATTGTAAATCAGTCAACTTTAGAAAAAAAAATCAACTTATTTTTAAAAAAAAATTTTTTTTTCTAAAACATACACTGTTTATTTTTCTTACTGTATATTGTTACTAATGCAATAGTGCCTCCCATCCCCCACTCATATAGAAAAATTATTCATTAACACTTATTTTAAATGCAATCTGTTTTTCTATTTAAATTTTTTCCAAATTCAACATTCTTATTTTAAAATGTTGTTTTTCTTTTGATTTGAAACCACTTGGGTGTACGTAATGAAGGAACACATACACACAATTTAATATTAGTATTTAGTGCTTTCCTAAAAGTCTGTGATGATGGTATTTTAGTTGTACTGTTTTCATCATCTAATATAAGTGTTGAATGTCTAAAAAAATTAAACTTTATTTAAATAATCCAAGTACTGTACATTATATTTAAATAAAGTTTAATTTTTCTAAAGACATTCAACACTTATATGTATACAGTATTATAGATTCAGTAATTATATATATTTTAAGTTTATACATTTTATAATCAAAATACTGAATGTAACACTAACATTGTGCTTTATGAATTATACATTGTATGTGCAAAGTCATTACCTGTATATATATATATTACAGTAATGTACTTTTGCTTTTGGGTAAAATGTATTTAAAATACCTATTCTCTGATGTCATCAGTGACGCAAAATTCAATATGGCTGCCAAAAAAAATTTTTTTACAATTTTTCCCAATCATTATAGTGAATAATCAATTGTAAGTCGAAGTAGTGGGTACAAATTGATGATGATCACTTTTGTGAAATATCGCTAAGTAGCCAATCACTAAGCGGGATAAAGGTATATATATATTCCAATAAACTTAAATTAAAACTTGCATTTAAATTATAAAAATTGAATACCTGAAATTTTGTAAAGTGATACAAAAAATAATTAGAAATAATATAATACCAACTGCAATGGCAAGAGAGATTCAAGATGAAATCCTCCATTCAACTGAAGCCATCACCACGTCACTCTCTAGAGTATACCTTTCTTTATATGGAAAGGTTGGCCTCCTCAACATGATCATAATGCCAAAAATCTCATATTACCTTCCATTCGTAAAAATGTCTAAACAGTTTCAAAATAAAATCAAATTATTATGTACCAAACTTCTTTGGAGAGGAAGGACAGTTGCTATTAGCTTGCGAGGCATCCAACGACCACGCAGGTTCAATGGACTGTCATTCCACTCAATACAAGCAATAATTTTACAGAAAACCCACAACACTCTACATAATCTGATACTCTCCTGTGGATATGCCAACATTATTAAAAAAATTACACCGACAGATCATCCTCCGCCCTCTGCCAATTCATGGATAGCCTCCCTAATAGACCACCTACAACTTTATAACCCAATAATGCCCTTTAACCTTAACAAAAAAATCACCTTATGGGAAGCATACAATATAATCAACTATAATCAACAACCCATAAAAACCAGCCTAAAAGTAACCAACCAAAGACTCATTTCACACTTTAAAAGATGGAGTCTGGAACCCAAATTCCTTGATTTCATCATTAAAATAAATCTTAATGCGCTTCCCATGAATTGGTTCCTTTATCACCGAAGAGATTTTACCAGCATTGACCCTATATGTGGTCTGTGTGCTCGTGAAGATGAAACCATAGACCATATTATACACCGGTGCCCAGGACTTAAAACACTGAAAGATATAATTATAATCAATTCCAACATAAGACCTGATATGATTTTCTCATTTGAAAATGCCATTCATAATGGATTTTTTTCAATAATAAGGCTTTCTACCTTTGTCCTTTATTCCATATGGATAGTGAGATGCAAAACTCTCATGGAATTACCCCCGCCACAAATCATACCATTGTTTAATCAAACGCTCAAAAAAATCAAGAAACTTGACCAGCTCCTGGCCTCCAGTAAAGTCTTTGATGACACCTGGTCTTTAACTGCTCTTTCCTTTTCCTGATTATCAACTCCCACCTACCCAGCATTATAGAATAGGAAATTCTAAAAGAAAATATTCATGTTTATATAAAAAATGCTTATTCCATTAATCAAGTTCTTAGAATCTCATCACTATACCTAACCACATAAGAGTATAACAATTGTACTCTCATAACAAAATCTAGCCAGATAACAAATAGAACATTATACAATCATATTATTGTAAAATTTATTCATTTATCTATCCTTTATTAGTATGTAATCACTATTTATTGTTAATAAAAATTTTGTTGAAATGAATGAAATAATATAATAAAATATAACAGTGAAATGGTAAAGATATCTATAGAAAAAAATAAAAATATCAAAAATATAAAACATTATGGTATAGAAAGAAAATGTTGTTTCAGCAATATAAAACAGATATAATAATAAAATGGCTATGACTTCATGATAAATCTATAAAAAATCTATCAAAACATATATAGTAATAAATAAAATGAAAATATAATAACCCTTATAATACAAGTTTTTTTTTTTAATTTTCAAAAAAGATAGGACATGCAATTAAATGGATGAAGGAAAAAAACCTTCAGAAAATGATGGAATTTATTATTTATATCATAAAAAAAGCAAGTGAAAAAATAAACAAATTGTTAGCCAATACTATATCAAATGTCTAAATACTAAAGATAAATCATATGAATAGAAGACTTAATTCTGTTTAAAATTTATCTTTATTCATATTTTGTTAAAGGTCCACATTCTATCAACATTTAGGATTCATGTTTTCCATTGGTGAGAAAATAGAACATTTAAATGTCAATTTGCATATTAAGCTTCATTTACATAACATACTACCTCCATATATATATATTGAAACAGTAAGATTCATATTCGAATCTTAAGTTTCACCTTTTTCTATCGTCTCTATCCTACCCAAATTTAAACTTTTTGGTATTGAATTGTGTGTGTAATAATATTTAAAATGTATAGATATATGTAGAATTCACTATAAACACTCACTCATTTCGATATCAAATTTAAGGCAATAAATAAAGATAAATAATATAATTTAGATTTCTTCTTTTAGTTATATAAAAATATATAATTTTAACTATTTATTTTGAATTGTAAAATCCATTATTTATTGCTTTGTTTAAATTTCATTTAGTAATAATTTTAGAAATAGATTGTAATATTTAATTAAAGTAAAAATAATCATATGTTCCCTTTTGTGTTTGAAATTTTAAAAGCAACGGTCGATGAGAGATAATAGATTAATTAAAGAAAAATTCCTCAAAATGTAATTATAAAATGTAAATGTAAACAATAGAAAGGCAGCTTTCTCTATAATTAAACTTAACAAAAATGCATTGATTATCCTCGGGGCAGATTAAATGGAATCCAAAAATAAAGTATAACAAAAATGTAAAAGATAAGATCTAAAAAGTGAGGCCATTTTAGACTTTCTAGAAACCTTCAGTTGAACTTTAGCTTTGCTCTCAAACAGTTGAGAGTCTCCAAATATATATATTGTTTAATGTGCCACAGTATGCGTGAGTAGAAAGCACCAAAGACTATTCTCCCCGGTGATGGTTGACTGCTTGCCGAGAACCTACGCCCATGCCTTCCATAAAATCCACCAAAGAAGATCTGCTGCCCTGAACAATTAGAAAACTGCTGCTGCTATTCAAATAATTAAATCACCTAAACACTGGAAAGAACTGCTAATGTTAGAATCATGAACAAATTGCTGCTGATCACTGAATTGGAAAACTTCTCATAAAACAGGTACCTGTATCCAAATTCTCTAGAGTAGTCTACTAATATCCCGCTATAGCTCAGTCATCTTTTTATAACTTATAAACTATAAACTGTAAATTCTCATTTGTAAAACTATAAATTTAATAATTAATATTATGTAAATTTCTTTAACAATCTAGCCTGCCTAACTCTATCTTTCTTGGTACGTATTACTAAAATCTACATTTTATTATATAATTATTGCATGCTCATAATTTTCTGAGTATAAATCTATGATCGCTTAAAACAGTGGATGCGTATCAAATTTTCATTAATATTTACTTTCATAAATAACTTAATATTTTCATATAAATCGACATGCATTCAATGCTTCATTTGTTGTAATGCAGGGGTCTACTGCTTAGCAAATGGTTGACATATTAGTTGTAATAATCACCCAGTTTACATATTGTTTATATGTTATTAAATTTTAATTAATAATTCCATAAAATTGCATTTCTTTGATAGTCGCAAACGTTCTTTATTAAATGTTGATAATGTAGGGCCGAGTTATAAAATATATTTAAATCTTAACAGAATGATCTGTACATTATACATGTGTTATGTTTTAGAGACACAATGACCCATTACAAGCTTTTAATATTCTGGATTCTATAGGGTTGAAATTAACCCCAGTCATCCTACACAAGCGGACATAATAAATGCTCCCGTAGGGCTTGACAACCATCATGCAGCCATCAGGCAATCATGACATGAACCACTTGCCCCAGGTTATGCTTATGTGACACCTTCCTCTTCAGGCCGATGGCAAATGCCAGCCCATTTTTATAAACTCATTCATGGCTTTGCAGTTTCAATATACTGCCACTTCCTATCACCTTTATAAACGTACCACGTATTTCTTTTATTAACTTTATTATTCTATGTATAACTCCATCCCTGCATTAGTGACATAATTCACTCTCAAATAAATGTTTGCCTTTAGTTATTAGTAAATATCTTTAATTAAATAAATATACATTCGCCACTACTATTATAAATCTTACTTTAGACTCTTGTATTGCAAAAGTATAAATCCCTTTTAAAGGCATGCCTTAGAAATACTTGCTTAAAAATTTAAGTAGCTAGATTACGTCATCAAAATGTATTTCTCTTTGTAAACATGACAGTATCAAAAAATACCATCACTGAAATCTTAAATATAAAGTATTATTGGTAAAATGATTTCGCATAAATGTTTCTAAATAAATAAATGTATTTCTTTAATATATAACAGTATTGGAAAATTCTGTTACCCAATTTTAAATATTACCAAATATTATTAGTAAATGAGTTATTATTAAAATGTTTCAATAAATAATGTCAAACTATATGTCTGCCATTACTTCTTTATTTATTTATTCGATACTCATTCCATATTATATTTTCTCGATTCTGTAAAGATAAATATTTAAGATTTATATTATTATTGTCTAACTCGAAATAAAATTCTTTATTCTCTTGTATCTCCCTGACCCCCATGCCTAAAGATATATTTAGTAATGTGGCATCAGATGCATTGTTTAGTAGATTGTATTGTGGAACTGATAAACTATGTTCGAACTTAGTACTACAGGTGGCTTCACTGCCTAGATGGTGCTGTCGTTCTGTGTGGTGGTCGAATTCTGCACTATGTTAACAAATCACATGTTTATGACTTTTATAATATATATATATATTCTAACCTGGTTTTGTGCATCCTCACTGCAGAATAGTATATGATATAAAATAAAACGGGTTCTAGCTCAGTTAATAATTAATAAATAAAATATTCAGCATTAAAATTAAAATGTTTCACTAGCTCAAATTTAAAATACGAATAAGGTTCGGTTTATAAAAATAAATTAAATAAATATTTAATATTTTCATGAGACTTGAAGTGAAAATACAGGTGACAAGATAGATTACATTGAGCCAATATCCCACAGGATACTACCTCAATGGCATAAGAACACTATCCCCCCTTATTACTATTTCAAATAACAAACTCATATATTCTTCTGACTTTAATAACTTCTACTCACTAAGATTAAGTTAATAATTACATCTTAATCTTCTATTCATAATAATAATCTAGCTTAAATAAAATCTCAGGTTCATAAAGTTTATTCTAAGTTAATAAAAAATACGGTAGTAAAATATGAGAAAGGATTTTATGTCATAATCTACTGCACTTAAACTAATAATAATAAATAATAATAATAATAATAATATTCTTCATTGTTTAACTACTACTGGATATCTTTTCTTTTATTATAATTTTATTACCATAATAAAATAATACAATAATTTTATATAATCTTTTATCTTCATGTAATGATATAATAAATACGTGGTAGCATATGATAATCTGATAAACAAAGGATGTGTGGCAACTGATAGCATATAATTCAATATACTATTGTGATAACTACTTTATGACCAATAAAATAATATAAAATTATGATTATTTAATTAAAATAATACCAATAAAATATTTAAATTTTTAAATAATTCTCTATTTATCTTTTTGTGCAAAATTATATATTTGTTTCAATTGTTATGAATATATCGTGATTTCATGCAGTGAAGTGGAGAAATAAACAATCAAGACACAAAAATTTTGAAAAACAAATTTTAACAAAGTTTATTAACAACAACAAATAAAATAAACAATATATGTACACTATTTACAATGGATATCCTTATTTTATTCTTATATTTTTATCTACTAAGTTATATAAAAATAGTTTATAGTTTAGTTATATCTTTATTTATACTTAAGACAAAATAAAAAAAAAATGTTACCATTTGGTTTCTCATTATGGTTAACTTATTATAAATATATTTACTTATTAGCAGAATATTTCATCCTTAATATTATTAAACTATCTTATTTTTTTAAAAAAAAATTCATAGGAAAACATTCTACAAAAAAAAAAAAACTTTATAATGAGTATGGATTTCTCAAAATATTAAAAAAATTTTCATCTTGCAAAGTCAAAGATGTTACATAAAATATTCATCCAAAATTCAGTACTAGATTTTAGTGTTTTATCACACGATGTTTACTAATCATAATATATTCTTATTTAGCCTTACTTTAGTATGATGTAAGTGTAATAATCAATATATTCCTGTTATTCAATAAACAAAAAATATATACTATGCATATTGTTTATATAATTTACATTGTATTATTGTATTTTAAAAATATGCAATACTTATTTTTCTCTTAAAAATAATAATAAAGCATTAAAAAAAATAATTAACATTTTAAAGAAAATATCTTGTTTAGATACTCTATTCCAAAATTTATATTTCATTTCCGAAATAAATTCAAGAATTTATTCTATGATTCTTTCCTTTCTTTTAGGATTCATTGGACCTTCAATTTTAAGTTATAAAATTATATTCCTTCTAAGCAAATAAATCAATCTTATACAAAATGATAGCATAACCTAAGTTCTAAATTATTTACCTTTTTTTTTCAAAATATCTTACTAAACGATGCAGTTACATGAAATAAAGATAGCGAAACAGATGTATAGGATTTAAGGAAGAAAGCTAGAGTATCACTCATAATATATCTCAAAAATTATGGCACAGTGCATTACAAGAAAAAGGTATGACCTTTACCTGTCTAATAACCTCTAATACATGAACGATGTTAAAGCTATTTCTTCAGCTTTATTAGAACATCAAATATTTAAAGAAATATAAAAACACTGTCCAAATAAAATGTGTACCAGTCATAGGGCTTTGTTAACTATGCTGATATCCACATAAAGACTAAATATTATTTATATTCCTTATCATATCCTATTTCTTAAAAAACATCATCTTGGTTTCCTGTTCACTAAGTACTTCCAAGCCACTATCTCAACATTATTTCTCAAGATTTTCCACATCTTACATCGATAAATAACTATCTGCATTTACAAAACAATAAATAAAATTTACTGATAATTTTAAAACAATCTAGCTGTTCCATAAGAAAAGTCTGTCCACTTCATCATTCTGTATGCTTAATCATATATATAATCTAATCAGACAATATTTGAATATCCCAACATGAAAATTTTAAAAGAATCACATAATTATTTGTTATTATGTTGGATTATATCACTAATATATATAAAAAAATCATTGTATGCATATTTTCAAATCAATCCTATCTCATAATGTTTTTTAAAATGTTGTATGAAAATGCGTTACATATAATTAAAACTTTTACACTTCATTCTTACTATCCATAGATGATCTAAAGAAAACAAAAATATACATTATAAATTATTAATAGTCATTATTATTACCAAAATAACTTTTATCTGGTCATCATATTCAGTAGGCTTCTTCATCCACTAGATACTGATCATTGCAAACATAAAGAAATATACATTCATACACTTTATTTTAAAATATATTCTTATCTAAATTATTAGATTATTCCATTATAAAATTTTATATCATCAACAAATTAATGTTTTATTTTTTCCTAATCTTATAAAAAAATTTTAGATTTAAACTAGGTTAATAAAATAAAAGGAATCAAAACTATAATTACATATTTTCTTGACAATAGTTTCTGATAAGTCCAAAATGTTTATTACTTTCTCTAGAGTTTTAAAATGTTCTCCTCCAAGCGCATTAAAGTTTAAAAATAAAAATAAATATTAATCCATTTAGTAAAATTTATAGAAAATAATCATTGGTTTTAGTATTTAGGATGATAATTATTAAATCATAATATTAATTAATCCCATGAAATTTCTTCAATATTCTCTGCCAATATTCTCCGTGGCGTATCCGATGCATCACTCCATCTAACTTAACTTTAAAATATTCGGTAAACTTTTTTACAATATTTCCATGGATCCATCTTTTTATTCAACTATGTGTTCACTTTTTTATATAAGTTTCCATCCTTAATAAATTTAAACTTTCGTTTGGTATTTTTATATAAATCACTTTAAAAAAAAAAAAAAAAAACTTCAAGTACTTTTAAACAAATGTTTTCTAAATACATTTTAAACAATTCTAAGACTGGAGGTTTTAATATCAAAAAAAAAAAAACGCTTCAGTAACATATTCTCCTGGGTTCTTTCTTTAATTCTTGAAATTTTTTTTAAAAATGTTACCTTCAGAAAGGATATAACATTTTACTCCTTTTGATATAATATTTTATAAAACAATTCATAAGATATAATTGTCTTATTACTATTTTAAAAACTAAATCTTGGATAAACTTATCTAAATAATAATGCATCTCCAATTTTTCCTTTTTAAACGGAAAATAACTTTCCACTGTATCAGAATAATGTCCATACTATGATTTTTATGCACTAGAATAGTTCTCCGGTGAAGCATTGATAAAGCTGTATCAAAATATTCCAAAAACATTTTTATATTATTAGAATTTATATCTATTTTATTCCACAGTATATCCACTTTTTATTGTGAAGTTTAGGTCAAATTTCAGATAAAATAATCCTGGCAAGTAACTTTTAAAAATTAGAAAATCATTTTCAAGAAGTTCCCAAATATATTTTATTTTAAACTCTCTTTTGCAAAATACTTTTTAAATATTATCAATTAGTTTCTGCAAATAAAACTATAAGAAAGTACTAAAAAAAATTGACTAAAATAAAATTTTTAAAGTACTATCTCTTCGATAGCTACTAATATACCTTTCTCTGGTTTCAATCCATTTTTAATCTCCCCTGATACCCCCATGCAATTCATATTTATAGTCTGTAAGAATACCTCATTTGATTGGTTGATTCTCATTTTTAGCTTGAGAACAAATTTACATATTTTCAATTTTTTACAGAATTGAATCTTTAAAATAAAAATTTATGACGTAATAACTCAAAATATTATTTAAAATATTACTTTTAAATCAATTATTACTTTATTTAAATTATTTAATCATTTAAAATAACTTTTAAAATCATTTTAATAACCTATTCCATCTTTAATATTCAATTTATCTATTTTTATTTAACAAAATATTTAATTTTTTTATTAACTGTATTTGTTTTTATTACATTATTCAAAACATTACATACGATAGTTAACTTAATATTTATTATTATTTGCTTTTATGATAGGCAATAATTCCATCCAATTCTATAATATAACTTTTAAAATATTTTAAACTTTGTTATTAATTCAAACAAGCAGTGTGTGTGAAAGTATGCATTATACAAGTCACATGATCAATAACTTTGACAGACGATTTTTAATATATTTCTCTGCCTAGACTAATAAAATTGATACACTTATTATATTTAATAATATAATTATAAAAATTTGGAAAAATAATTTAAAATATACAATTAAATACAATTTTCACCATCATAAAGTTTATATTTAAAATATATTATATTAATTTTGATTATTAAACATAGTTTATAAATTTAAATACTGTATAACATTTATTTATCTATACGTTTAAGACTATTAAAATTGAGCTTATTAAATATACTTTTAATATTTATAGCTGTGTTATTTAATATGGCCAGCTTTTACAACCATATGAAACAATATTTTAAGCTTTATTTAACTATTTTTTTAAATGATTCGCTATAATTTTATATACTACATATTTTCTCTAGCTTCAAATTGTACTTTATATTATAATTGACAAACTATAATTAACATATTAAAATAACATATTCTAAAATTTAAAATTTTTAATAATTGACTGAGATGGACTATTACTGACCTATAGAAAAGGGCACAATATATATAGGCATACTTCCAACTGCTAAACTTAAAAATCACTACGGCAGTAATATGCTGAAAGCATGCTTAGTGCATAATAAAACTTTTGAACATCAATTTTACCTTTTCATAATGTTCCATTATAATGAGTTTATAAGAATTACATTTTTTTTACATTATTTTATGAAAAGATAAGCATTTAGAATTATTTAATTTCATCTGATAATTTTTATAACAATTCCTTAAACATTAAAGCATTATTTATAAAAACAATAATTTCATATGCTAAATAGAATTAATTAAAATAAAATCCATGTATTTTTATTCTCTTAGCTGTAAAATGCTTTAAATCTATGTAAACATTTTTCAGAATATTTCTATTTCTTAATTATCAAATCTTTAACCACTGTGGTAATGCTTATAGAATCAAAAATAATGGGGATTTATACTCACTGTTCTTTTTACATAATTTCATTTAATATATGAATATTTTCTATTGCGTTAAAACAATTTTTAAATTCAGCTTGGGTTTCTGGTTGATTTGAATACAGACCTTACTGTAAACTAATTGAACATATCATGGAGAAATCATATAGAAGTCAAGATAAACTTAAAATTGTTTTATCATAGTAGAAGAGATATTGAAAGAAGTTATATAAAAAGAAAAAGAATGAGTACGAATTATCATCACTTTTGATTTTATAAACATTTTCACAATGAACCAGTGGGTATTATCATATTCTTAAGAAATATAACACATCTACTAAACTTTTTACATCTAGGAAGATTTTATTTAAATTATCTCTATTTTGTACTTAAAATAATTGTTTACATAAATAATGGTTTAGAACTTCAGGAGTTGTTATAAGAATTATTAAATGAAATTAACAAAATATGACTAAAAGATAAATGATAAAAGGAATTAAGTAATGATCGATAGCTTTCACAGAAAGAAAAATATTGAGAATTATGAAGTAGCAGAAGCTAATAACTATAAGTGCATTGTTCAGATTATTAATAAAGATGAAAATTGAATGGGTGGAATTAATTATGTAATTAAATTTGGTTGAAATATTTATAATAAAATTAATTTAATATTAAAAAAAATATGTCTAAGTTTTTTAACAGATGTGTTTTATTAATTCTTGTATATGGATGTGATACATGGATTCTTGAAACTAATATTGATGCAGACTTTAGACTACCCACAAAAGTATGATCAATAACAAAATACATGAATATGATAACAAAGAGATATCACTAACATCACCAAAAAAAAAAAAACCTAAGACAAAAGAATAAAGTTGGGCTACACATTTTTCCAGAAGATATTTTTATAGTTGGACAGTTAAAGTCTTAAATTGTGTCCCAAGAGATTTGTAAAAGATCTAAAAGGATGCCACAAATAAAAGAATAAATCTACAGATCAGAGAAACTGGATTAAACTTGAAGAAACCTTGATCCTAAAGGAACTAAGACTTCTTCAAAATGATATGTGATGAATAGCATAAAAGTTGTATGCAAAAAAAAAGGGTATCAGATATGATAAATAAAAGAAACATAGTTCTTATTTAAATTAAGTTATACCTTCTAACAATTTTCCAATAGTATTTATTCATTGAAATCAATCTTGAAGTTTCAATTAATAGAACAATCTTTTAATTAATAATAGTTTAACGTACTCATTAGTATAATTCAAAAAATGTTGGATGTTAATTTGAAAATTTTTAAATTCTTAAAAACATATCTTATTATTTATCAAATGTTATAAATTATTTATTTGTCAGATTTAAAATTGTATAGTATATATATTATAATTGAGCACACCTTTATCAAGATGATGATAAGATATTTTTTATTGAATAAAAGCAAAATATACTCAGGAATGTAAGAAGATCAAACACATAAATAACAAATTTATTATCATACAAACCGATTTACTAATCAAATAACATTTAAATAACCATAAACAAATAAATAATTACATCATTTGCTTTCTTAATTTCCAACTCCTACGATTTGATCTTTAGTTAACTAATAAAATAGGCATCATCTCTATGAGTATATGTGAACAAATGAGAATTATATTTCTTTGTACATGTACATAACCCTTTGGGCTTAATTATAGTATGAATATTAGTATTTTATATTGTTACAAAGAAGACTAAAGATATTATTTTTTATTATATCCTAGTTTAATATGTTAAAAAATTACCTGTTTTAAAAAAAATATTTTATTATTTCTTTTTATTAAACATTTATATTTTTACTACAGTAAAAAAAATCAAACCAGAAAACTTTTATGTATTATTAACTGAAATACATCGGGAAATAATTGTTTATCTAACAACAGTATATTACAATACATCATAGAACTTTTGTTAAAACAGGCAAAACTCACTATATGTATTGCCACACACAGAAAGCTAGAGTAATCAATGGATGCCAGAAGACTTGTGCATAAAATCCCATCTAGTGCCTACTCATCCAATATCCCCAGAATAGTTTCTGGCTTGCTGTGTGTAGCAATATGTATAATGAGTTTTGCCTGTTTTAACAACAGTTATACACAAGCATAAGAAGTGGTGGTCATGTGATATTTATTGGCATCATAGAACTTCACGTGTTTTATTAAAAAGGGTGTTAAAAATATAATAATATTTATCACATATTTGTAAAACTATATTTATAAATTTTTATTCTGCTGAAATTCCAACTTATAATATTTATTTAACTATATTTTTAATAGAGAAAATGCATTATTGAAGTTAAATATTGTTTAAAAAGGTCAATTGTTTTTTTTTAAATATATTTATAAAATCATTATCTATGAAATAGATACATCTATTAAGAATAGATACATGCAGAAGTAAATAATGAACTTCACTATAATCATTTATGAGATTTATCTAAATTATTGCCATGCATAGTTTGGTGCAGCAATGGAACATACAACTTGGTTTGGCACAGCAGTAGAGCATCCGATTTAGAATCGGAACGTTCTATCGGGAGGTCGCAGGATCGATTCTGATGGTTGCAGGGTCTGGCACTCAACTTTTTATGAACTCCTAGAAAAAAGCCATTAGCCCCCCTTTTTTTTTTCATATGTCATAGCATCGACCGGGATGGGAACCCACAACCGTCTGCACCCAATAACTTGCTTGCAAGGCAGCTGCGATGACCTCTCGGCTAAGAATATCTAAGTTTACAGAAAACTGTAAGACTCTAAATTTTCATTAAAATAAAAATGAATTGTTATTCCTTTGAAATGATAACTCTAATAGTAACTACTTAAAGTAAAAACTAATTCTAGTAAACATTTATGTGCTAAAAGATACATACCAAGATGAATAATATAACATCTTTAAATAAGTAGGAAAGTTTATATTTGTATTTAGTTGTTTTTTTTTTTTTTTCATTATAATTTAGTAACACATTGAGTAATTATATTTCTCTTGGCATTATTATAGAAAACAATTTAAAAGATATATTTCTAATAAATATTATTATTAGTAGTAGTCTAAGTTAATTTAAAATAAAAAAAATAATAGCTCTTTTGATAAAAAAAAAATAATAGCTAAAAAAAAAAATTAGGATGTGTATGTATATATATAAAATCTTATCATTAATTTAATTATTCATTTGTTTAAACTAATAACATTACAAATAAATCAAGTCATATGTCACATGACCTAAATTAAACAAGCTTGCATATAAATGATTTATAAAGAACTGCCAAATAAACTCTTTACAATATTTGCAGAATATCCTCAAATCCAGACTAGTTTTTGCTATTGGCTTTTTGTAAAACATTTGTAATGCAAGCTTGTTTAAATTAGGTCATGAGACATCTGACTTGATTTATTTGTAATTTTTACTTTTGCTATTAAGGCTTTTGTAATTTTATATTGCTAAAGCTATTAATATATGGTGTATCTGAACTTAGTTCAGTCCCATATGGCTATTTAAGTGAGATAGCTGGATTGGAAAATATAGGGATGTCTGAAAATTTCAGATTTTCTACTTAATAGTTATCCATTAGATAAAGTGCTGGGTTTTTCCTAGTATTTTAATCCAATGCTTGAATATCCTGACACCTCACTGATGAAGCCAGCAGCAGAAACTGGTCTGGGGTTGACAATATTCTGCAAAACTTGTTACAAGCTTATTTGCAAGCTCTTTATGACTCTAATAACATATAAATATGTAAATTGCAAGTTCATTTATTTAACTATTTATTTATTCTAAAAGAAAAGATATATCAGACTATAATAATTATTTGCATTAACCCTATTATTTTAAGCTGTTTACTTAAAGATTAAAGTTATAGAATTATTTTATCAATTATGAAATAATTATCTTTCTTAATCAATTGAATTAATTATCCATTAAAAGAATAAATAATCCACACTTGAGTTTAAAAATAAATTAAACCTATTTTCTAACTTTTTTTATTATGGGAATATTTTCAAAATTTTATATTTAAAGTATTATACATTTTACTGGTCATCATACTTAACATTATCTGATATGATCCACTGATTGAGTTTATCCAAAGTAGATCTCTTATGTGAAGAGTTAGACTCATTAACATTTTTTAGTAATTTTACTTGCTGTCACTTGGGTAGAAAAACATTTTATTATTTATGCACTTGAGGATTTCATAATTTTGCAAATGGAATTCATAGCTACCAGACCACTAATATTTACATTACAACATGTACTCCATTAAAAGTTGTTTCCTTTACTAAGAAAAAAATAAGTTCATAACAATCAGGTAGGGGAATATTAAGTATACCTTAAAAGGGAATGTACATGATGTGATTTTAAATTAACCTGTATTGTGTACTCATAATCACCTATGTAAAGAAGCATTCTGTTTCCTTTTTTGTATTGAATATTATTGTCTATCCACTAGGTGTTATATTGCCATTACTCATAGGTGTAAATAAACTTGTAAAAAAGATTTGGATATTTATAAACAGTGAATAATTATTTTGCTATTAGCTTAAGTAAACTATATGAATAAAATCATTAATTTAGTATTGATTTTAGGTGTATAAAAAAAAAAACTATTGCCTCATTTCATGTTGATCTAATTGTGTGAGGCATGCCCCATGATCATATATCCAGCCATGCATTATTTAATGATTATGCCATAACAAAATTGATGGCAAGATAAATAATTTATTCAGGGATTAATTAAGTGGTGACAAATCACTATAAGCCCAGATCATTTAATTGCATCATCAAAATTAGTTTTACCCACAGGACATAAATAGAATAATGTCATTATATTTATTAAAACTAGCTCCAGAACAAGGCTATCAATATTCCCATTCTATCACAATATACATATATAAGATGTTAATTAATCAGTCTTTAAACAGCCCGCTAGAGCAATAATTTTTCCAACAATTTTCCAGATGTGGGCAAGGGAAACATTATATATATATATATGTATGTGTGTATGTGTGTGCTTGGTTATGGATAATATTTTAATTATAAAATGTATTAGCTGTTTTTCTTCTTATTAATGATTATTATGTTTATAATAATTATAATATATATATATCGAGTTTTTGCTAATAGCGTGTAAAATACTTAAACATAAAATATTAAAAATAAGTAATAAAATTTATCATTATTGGCGGATGTTTGTTACAATTTGTTAGTCTTAGCATCTCAATTTTAGAGCTGAAAACCGTGGACGATATTAAACAGTTATATAATTAAGAAGCATTATATATATATATAATAACATATAAGCTTTAAGATTCAGGTTTAACTTAATAGTGAAATATTTTTATGCACTTTTTTTTAGAGTTATTATAAAAATATATACTTAAGTAATCTTTATTGCTGATATTAAAGAAAGTATTTTACATACTTATTAAATATTTATTAATCTATTTATTTTTAAAATTAGTTACTCTGTTTCAGATTCAGCACTAGTGTTTACTTTTAATTAAAAATAAAATTTTTAAATATTTAATTAAATTGCTGTATTTAGAGTTAGCTTCTGATATAATAAAGTTCTTTATGTAAAAAAGAATAGTAAAAATAAATCTTAAGTACTGTAATATATATTTCGTTTTTAAAATTTTATTTTATTTTAAAAATATTGAATAGTTTTAAATAGAATATAAATAAATACAGCTATAAATTGATAACACATATGTGTAGTATGCATATTAAATTAATTTGTATTTGATTTTCACAGTTTTATAAAAATGACAAATTTGACAGCTGGTATTAATAATTCATTAATTTTTAATTGAATTTAAATGTAAACATAACCTCATTCACTACTTAAGCATTAAACTTTCAAGTAGTATTAATTATTAATATTTAATTTCTGAAAAATATTGTACATTGAATTAATGCAGATATATAAATTATAGTAATATGATATAATTATGCTAAAAAAATTATTTCTATGTAATAATATATATGTAAATATTTTGTAGCTCTGAAGAAGACAGTTAAATAGTTGAAACTGTAAGAAACAAAAATTATTTTAAAATTATATATTTGCATTTTAGAAGCTGGGGATAGATGCTATTAATTATAATTATGTAATATAAGGAAAAGAGGATGGAAATAAATAAACAAGTAAAAATGAAGATTTGTAAATTGTTTAAATTAAATAACTAATGCTTACTATGCAGTACATTGAATTTGGTAATTTGTAATAAAATTATAAGAATTAATCTCACATAATGCACACATAATGCACATAGATGTTGAATTTAATTAATTTCTATACACTAAGCCAACAATGTGATAAATGTATTAAATAAAATTATGCAAAAATAAAAATATATTGAACAAATCATATATTTCATTTCATCACTTTTATTATATCCTTAGCATTAATTAACAAATTATTAAAAAAATGTTGTCTTATAAAAGACAAAGAATTTTCAGGGTTTTTTAAAATTGAAAAAAAATAAATCTAATCAGAATTCCTATAAAGAATTAATGGATATAAATGTGACAATGTAAATTCTGCACCTAAGTTTTAAATATTAAAATGGTTTATTTTATCTATAATTATGACTATAAAAGTTTAGCAGTTTGAAATGCCACCAAAAATAATGGCATATGGGGGGGGGGGAGACCTCTTATAGCAATGCCTGTTACAACACTACTTTATCATATTAACTTTGAAGTCTTCAATGTAAAACGAGTCAGCTATTTAAAGATAATAAAACATTCTATAAAAATATATATATCAAAGTCCAACATGTTACCATACATATCTAACCAATAAAATCAATCATTTTAACCCTCAATAAGACTGTCTTTGAGATTATCTTTATAATGTAAATAATCTTGCCACAAAATATAAATTGAAGTTATATCTTAAAATAGTTATTGGGAATTATAATATTGTAAATTCTCTTTATATGTTCTTTTTAATCAAGATGTGATTTTACAATAAAAAAATTAATATATTTTAGTAATAGGAAATAAAAGAATTATAAAAAAAATATATAATGAATTTAATAATAATAGAAATAATATAAAGTTTACAATAAAAGAAATAGATAATAAAATAAAATATTTAGATATAGAAATAAAGATAAACAATAATATGATTGTATTAAATCATTTTATTAAAGAAAATAAAATAAGGAAAATAATTTATAGGGATTCACAACAAACATGTATGGAAAAGATGGCAGTAATTAAGAATTTTAAAATTAAAAATGATAGGTATAATACAGATAAAAAACTGCTGAAGTACAAAAAGAACAATTTATTAAATTATATTCTATCCATGGATATAATCCTAAAAATATTGGGAATATATTATATGATAATAAAAATAATATTAGAGGGAATAAAATTTTAAATAATATAAAATGGATTAAGATTGCATATATACCTACAATTTATGATATATTAACTAAAAATAAAAATTATATGGAAAAAATATATAAAAATAGGATGGTCTAATAGTAAAAATCTAGATATATTAATAGGAAATTATAAAATTAAAGATGATATAAAATATTTAAAGGGAACAGTTCATAAAATTACTTGCAGGATATGTAAAATGATTTGCTATGGACAAAAAAACATAATAGTGCTATTGAAAGGAGGGATGATAGATCTGCATTATATGTTCATTATTTAAAATTTGGACATAAAATAGATTGTATTAAAACATATGA
The DNA here is from genome assembly GCA_028023455.1 of Epiperipatus broadwayi. Classification (NCBI taxonomy): domain Eukaryota; kingdom Metazoa; phylum Onychophora; class Udeonychophora; order Euonychophora; family Peripatidae; genus Epiperipatus; species Epiperipatus broadwayi. Next base: position 356,468 of record JAQFVV010012712.1, read on the forward strand.
CCATTAAATTATATAAAGGAAATAAATAAAAGGAAAATATATGAAACAAATTATATAAATATAATATAAATACGTGTATGAACATTTACAAAAAGTCAATTGATTTAATGAATGATTGGGTAATGGATAAAAAATGGAAAGTAAAATAAAGGGAGATATATAAATAAATTGATAGAAATAATGAATTATAGGAAATGTCGATAGATGTCGCTATGTATGTAATATACCTTTTGGTATTAGTAAGAGATATTGAAAAGGGTAAAAAATTTAGTATTACCGAAAAGGCTTTTATATATATAATTATTATGTGATGTATTTATAAGTTGTTGTTATATTATAATAAAGATTTATATTATATTTTATTGAACATTAACCAACCAACAATTTTAAGCCAGATTGAATTTGCAAACAATACTTTTTTTTTCTTTGCAATATATGATTTATTTTGATATAGGGGCCTGTTTTCCAGCAGATAACTGTTAATGATATCTTTCTTGTCTAATACATTGATAAAATGATGAATTTAGAAATTAAAGAACCCTGGATTGACCTTCATTTTGTCAATTCTGGTGCTATAATGTCACATGACATCACATCAACTACTTATTTTTTTTCTTTTTATTGATAATGATGCATCTATGCACACATAATATTAAATAGAATGTATTTTAATTAATTTAAAGCAATTTTAAAATCTAATATAAAATTACTAAATGATAATAAATTCAGTGTTAATATATATAAACTTAATAAAAATAATCTAACTTTGCATAAGCTTATTATAATGTAATTCTAAAACAAACTCTCCGCTAATGTAAAATTTTTAAATACCTTTTTTTAAGTTTAATAACATTATGAAATACGTAAAAAATATTAAAAACGATGTTTAACATGCTCAAATAATTCTTCAATAGTTTTTATTTACTTTTAAGTAAAAACTTTATTAAATTTATATTTACGTAATAAAAAAAAGTTATTTACATGGAAGGCTTTGGTTAAGTATATTTATTTAGATTTTTATTCATTTTTTTTCCAACTGGATTTCATATTAATTATCTATAATACTACTACTTTTATAACGTTTGTGTGTGCTTGTATGTGTGTGTGGGTAAGAACTTTAATAATAAAAGGAGAACAAATGACTGTATACCGAAATTGTACATTTGTTTTACATGTTTAATTTTTACTACATCTAAATATATTTTATATACACAAATGCAAGACTCTCCATACAATATTGCGACTCAGTGCAAGCCTTAGTAGTGAATGGATGCAGGAAGGTTTGTGCATAAAATCCATATCTAGTGCCTACTCATCCACAATTTGCAGATTAGTTTCAAGCTTGTGGACTTCATCAGTGAGAAGCTTCAGATCTAACAACACTGCACCTAGATCTTAGAACCTAATGCAATTCTCCAGAAGCCATTTCTTACTATTTTAGTTAACTGTAAAACTTTGTATCCAAAATCAAAGTACAATAAGGTTTTCAATTCAAGCTTATTAGCTTGTATAGTCACATAGACCTGAACACAGTTCAACATATATACATTTTGTGAATCTGCATACATTGATTATTTTGGCTTGCAGTGAATGGTACTACTGTAGTAATAGATTTGCCTCTGTGTTTCCAACCTATGCCAGCATAAAGACTGGTGTTCATGAGATATTTTATATATTTGGTTAGTGTCATAAGAGAATAGCACGTGTGTTTTCCTATATCTGTTGCTATTTAGTTTTAGGTCTTTCTATTGATACTTGGAACCTTAGATAAAAAAGAATTTTACATATGTGTAACATACATGAACACATATTCTTACATTATGCTTTAATTTTACAAATATACAAATTACAAAATCAATAAAAATAATTAACAAAAAATATATTAATGCAGTTAAAAAAAGTTAGCACAATGATAAATTTAGAAGAAGCCACAATGACATAATCAATAAAATATCACATGACTATCACATGTCACCAATTTCTCATAGCTGTTTCAGCATTATAATTATTTTTTATACTTCAATTCAAAAACTTCCACTGATGAAAGCCACAAGCTTGAAACTAGTTTGGGGTGATTGAATAGGACTATACTGGATAATAATTTATTAAGTACTATAATTTGGCATGCTAAAGATTGTTGTATGAGATATAAATGTTTGATGAAAAAATAACATTGAGAAAATGGCAGATAATGAGATTCATGATGTTGCATGATGTAGAAGAACATTCATGCAAATTTATAACTTTTGTTTTGTATTTAATATGATGATTCTATGGATATGCAAAGATTATTGATTCTTGAAATTTATAAAATAGTATTTGTGATTCAGATTTATTAAAAAACGAAAAAGGAAAAACAATGTACACAACTTACTTAATTTTTTTGCCACTTCATAATTCTTAAGTGTTTGTAGTTTTTGAGATAAATATTTTCTAAGTTGGTGTATTCTCATTTATATATAATTAAAACTAAATAGACACAACATACATACATATATATAATTGTATAACAAACATTCATAGGTAATATTATAGATATAAGAAATTTAAATATATGTAATATAATTGTTTAATCAATCTATAATAATTCATTTACTTCACCAATTCTTTGTAATTATATACAGCGTTTACAATGCACACTAGTGAAGATATTATTTTAACTGTGCTACTTCTGGTTTGGCACTTTTGTGGCCTGTTTGCTTTCATATTCATAGGCTGTGTCATTCTCTATTTTATGTTATCTTTAGTGTATGCAAATGTATGCAACTTATTTAAAAGTTCATTTCTTGGAAATCAAGAAGCAGGAATCTCATTTGTTGATGATCGTTGGGCTGTTCACAATGAAATATGCTTCCTTTGCTTTGCATTTGGCATCATTTATTTCCAAGCCCATGATTTCAGCATTGGTGGGTTCAAATCTGTGATTAGATGTTTTTTGGTGTTCTTGGAATATCGAACTGCCTTCAAGTATATGATCAGGTATATACATACACATGTAGAGATACTTTGGTAGTGACAGTGGCCTGAGTTTCACCATAATACATAGCTCTGCAGCCAGCTTGTGGATATATTATATTATATACCACCTACGGGTATTGGGCTGGATTGATTGTATATTTTGAGTTGTTAAAAACCTATCCAAGCAATTTAGAGTAGGGTTTTCAAAAACCCGTGGCTACTAACAGACTTATTAACAACTCCAAAGCTACAACCAATCTGAACCAACTCCCCCCCCCAGGTGATTTATAAGATAACATGCCCATAAGCCAGTTGTGGGCTACATATCATGGTGAAAGTCACTACCAAAGTATCTCAACATCTGTATGTATATAACTGATCATGTACTAAAAGTCATTTTTAATATTCCTAGAAAACCGAAAAACATCTAATCACAGATTTGAACCCACCAATGCTGAAATTAGGTGCTTGGAAAAAAATAAAACACAAAGTAAAAGAAGCATATTTTATTGTAAATGACCCAAAGGCCATCAACAGACAAGATTCCTACTTTCAATTTACAAGAAATGGACTGGTTAAATAATTTGCATACATTTGCATATACTAATGATAACACAAAATAGAGAATGACACATGCTATGAATATGGGAGAAAAATGCCCCAAAAGCACTAATCCAGAAGAAGCACAGTTAAAATAATAGCTTCACTGGTGTGCATTGGAAGTACTGTATATAGTTAATCATTCTATGTAAACTTCTATATCAAGATACAGAGAAAATCATTAACCATTTCAGTACATTAAAGTATTTAGTCTTGAAACAGGAATCTTGTTGGGTAACCATGGAAATTAATATAATTTTTTCCAATACATCCACTTACTTAAATTGAAAAAAGGGAGTTTTTTTTTTTAAAAAAATGAATTAAAATTTACATAGATAAAAGAATTTATAAATAGAATGCCAGAGAGTATACTCCAAAAAGTTAATTACTATAAATAAATGTCCATTTTATTAATGAATATTGTGTAAATCCAATCGGAAAAAAAAAAAAATAAAACTTTTAATATATATTGTAACCTAAAACTAGATCAATGATCATAATATAAGTTTAAAATAATACAGACTGGCCATTACTGTAATCTATGAAATATGTCAAAGCAATACAACCACCAGGGCAAAACAATCAACCAGAATCCTTCAACTGATCAAAGTCACAACATTGTTCAATAGCCAAACTTGTAACCCAAAGATAATGATACCTGAATATGAGAATAAATGTGAATAAGAATCTCTCAATCATTAGCTAAAAATATATATACTCAACAATAATATCAATACAGTACTATCTAATAATAATAATATACTATATGGGTTAAACTCATGGCTTGAATATCCATATGCTAAAACATAATAATAATAATAATAATAATAATAATAATAATAATAGTAGTAGTAGTAGTAGTAGTAGTAGTAGTGTAATGGTCAAATATGTGCACTCATGAAACAAAATCTAGAACTCTGATAGATCATCCTAAGGCTGACCAGTTTTATGGTGGTGGAAGCCACGACTCTGGCCTAACCCTCTACCATTGCTCAGAGCTTTACTACCTTGTGGATGACACAGTTGAGGCCACAGCAGTATTTCTCCTCTTCGCATGCCGGCAGTAGCACAACAGTAGAACAAAAGACTGGGAAAGTTGGCATTCTATCTATCATAACTATATATGTATCATGTGGCTAGTATGTGACTTAAACATTTAGAAAATTTTAATAACTAACAATAAAACGATTATTAAATCCTAAATAATTATGATTCAGTGAGCAAGACTAAGTCATGAAGCCAGATTAAATTTAAAATTAATTTAATGAATTTAAAATATGAAAACAATAATTAAAACAACATTACGATGTCTAGTTGTTTGATCTTACACGCAGGTGATTAAGGGATGTTTACAGTATAACAGGATTCACACAGAAGTGATGGATTTTAGAAACAATTTTACGGAGCTGAGTTTACATGATTTGGTTTACATATATAGATGAAATTACTCGCAGGAGATTATAAATTTCTAGTTGCAATTATTAAAGTTTTCAGGTTTATGCATTTCCGGTTTATATATATATATATAGCATCAAACCACACACAGGTGATTGTAAATTTTAGGTTACAAGTAGTTCATTTATTTAGCTATATATGTGTGAAGTTATCACGCGCAGGTGATGAAATTATAACACAATTAGATTCCATATTTTTATGAGCATTAATATTATTTTATAACGAAATGACTTTGCTCATGGTTATCTATCCCTAGTTTATGCTATAATAGGATCTAGATTTGCTTTAAGTTAGTGGAAGTGATTATAAATTTTAATAAAGAACATATTTTATCTAGCACGAATAATTAATATATTCTCTACATAGTTAACCCTTAAACCGCTAATTAAATCATTGGTTGTATGAGATAAAAATCAAATCTTTTAATTGGCCAACTCACAAACTGAAGACAAAGCCTATTGTTAAAACATATTCGTCTATAATATTAAATTCAACTCAGATATGTTTATAAAAAGTATATAATTAATTTTTCAGGTCATGAAGAAAACGAAAGTTCTTTCAAAAATAAATTGCTATTTATTTATTCTAAGATATTCTATATCGGCAACATAAAAGTTATAATGTAAACAAAAAGATCGACTTTTACGTTATAGAAAAGTAAATATTTCTTTTTACTACATCTTCAATATATTTACTTAAATCTTCAATATTTTTCGAAAATAATTTTGTTTTTTTATTATTCTCTCTGAAAATTATGTTTAATTTTCATAAATATTATTTAATAATAATTTAAATCGTATTCGAAATGAAAATCTCAGCGTTTTTCTTTATTTTCTTTGATCAGGCAGTTTCTTTGTTCTTTCCAGCCAATCAGAATGTCTTTTTCGGCTGAGAGCATGCTAAGAACCAATCACAAATAATGTTCCTTCTTTGTTTAGGTTTAAAATGCGTTTTTTTTTATTTTTTACTTCTAAAATAAATCGGAAGATGTCACCATCGTACAGAACTTTTAAAAACGAATTAAATACGTATTTAACGAATTTTATCGTATAAAAACGAACTAAGTTAGAGTGATTTTAGGTGTCGACGAGGAGTCTCGTCGAGCGCGGGAAAAGGGTTAATATACATTTTAAACTGGATTCTAATTCAGATCAAAGCCAAAATAATAATAAAATGGTGGGATGAACTGATTATTGGGAGCTAGACTTCAGATACTAGTGCGTAGAGAAAATATATAATTCTGAGTCTTTTTGCATCTCATATGTGCCTTATTCAAGGGATTTTTACCAAGTAACGGTTCCCTGCAACCGAACTCATTGCTGGAAAATAGGCCTTTTTAGTCAGGAGGATAGAGCAATTTATACTATGTGGGAGTTTTACGCTCTGGGTGAGTCTCATGCTCCATTAGTAAAAGATGCAGAATGGGTTGGCATGTACCACTCACCATCTGAAGAAGGAAATTGTCCGAACTAAGTGTAATGGTGCAGTGTGACCACATACAACCATTAAAGAAGCAGCAACAAGTGATTACGCTGTAGCATTAAGGACACGTATGCACCGTGGACAGCATTATCATATCATATTAATTAAGACACTAAAATAACAGTTTCCTTCATGAAACTACTCTGTATCAGTTCATATTATAGTATGTATAATTATACTATTTAGGAAAGTTTACGAATCCAATTTACAAAGCTACCCATATAGGCTTTTATTTACCTAAGGAGGATTACAGCATATGGGGAAATTAAAATACAGAATTATAGATTTATGCTGCATTTTATCACTTCAACTGAATATTGGTAAAATACTTTAAAAGCAAATCTATTTTAGAATAATTATACGCTTGTAATTATATTTCAAATAGGATATTTTATCCGTTCCAAAACAGAGCTTTTTAGTTTGTGCGTTATTACGCATCTTACATATATACGCGAAATGACATATATATGCGTGAGAATCTTCACTTAATTCTCCCTAATGGTTTAAATATGAATAAAGCTCGGTTTTGAATGTTTATAGCATAAACAATATAACATAACTAAAATAATAAGATTCAGCATAGATTTTATTAAGAAATGCAATATTTAAAATACGATCAAATTTCAAGTAAATGAAATTTGAAATTTGCTTTGTTTAAAATTAAGGTTATGCGATAATCGCTGAAATATGATTGATTCAGTTTCTATAATTCTAAGTTTATAAAATAAATGACGGTCAATATTATCATTAACTACAAATATGAAATAGCTTATAAATTCTAATAATTATTTTAAAACAGATCATTAATTATTTTACAGGACTAAATTTATATAAAACATTAAATTCCAGATTTTAGCAAGTTAAAATTGAATAGCATTTAATTACTTAGAATAAGAATAATATGTAACTAAATCAATCATTAATTTCTACAAGTAAACCAATACATAATATCATAAAATCAAGTTAATAAATGAAATGTGTTCTCAATGAAAATAACTCAGATTTTGGAATAATAAATCATAAATCAATCTGTCAATGAATTATTTAACGAATCATAAGAATAAATAAGTTTATAAATCAGGCAAGATTTTAGGGTTTAAAATAAAGTTATTATATCATTTCTAATTTTAGGCAAGTTTTTAAGAGTGAAATAAAACAAAATAAAATTTACACAAGTTTAGTTTACATTATTATAATGGCCATTAGATTAAGTTTCAAGCTAGCATTTTAAAGTGGGGTTTAATGAAAAGCTTTAGAATTGAAGGAGTATTTACCATTCTTCTTCTCTTTTTTTTCTACTGGCAAGTTCTTTCTCCATAGCGGGACCACTTTAAATTCTTATGGTGGTTAGTTCATGGTTCTCCGTCTCAGGTAGCCTTTCATCCAGGCGGAAGGCAAGATTTTGAGCCTATTACCCTGACATGCTGATTATTAACTTTATTACCATTACAAGTTGAATGTCAGTGAATTCTTTTTTTTTAGTCCTCAAAGATGGCTGCTACTGCTTATATATCTATACACTCCCCTCTCCTTCATTATATTATTTTTCTAGATGTGCTTTCTTAGCTTATAAGCTAATTACCAGGAATCGCGGGAGCCTGCTGTGTCAAATTTTAATTATGTAAAAAAAACCCAGTAACACGCAGTAATTTATGCAATTTTCTAATTTTAAGTCTAAATATAATTTTAGTCAATCTTATACCGGGAAAGATTAACTCTTCTGGCATCACTTTCTAGGAAAACAAATATAAGATTTGTGAAAAACATTCTGTTATATATGTAACTTGACCGTTTTAATTTACTGATATATGCAGAATTATGAAATTTCAAATATAACTAATTTAATAAATATTTCAAAATAAAAAATCTTAATGTTTTAAATCGTATTAACATTAATCTTCTAGCATATATGTAGTCTAAAGTTACACATACAACTCGCTTTTCATTTAATAATTATTAACACTATATATGTGCATATTTTAGAGATTTACGTCTATATAAATGAATATTTCTTACATATGTAAATATACACGCACACATACATGATTAGACTTATTTAGGTTCAAATTTAGGACGATTTTTTATAGTATTATTATTAAAATATATGAGAGCTTGGTGGTGTTCTATATATAAAAGAATACTACTACTATAGAATATAGTAGGTGAAACAGTTAGATTGTACAAGCTGACTGTTTCAGTAGTAGTAGTAGTAGTAGTAGTAGTAGTAGTAGTAGTAGTAGTAGTAGGTAGGGGTAGTAGCAGCAACAGCAGTAGTAGTAATAGTAGTAGTAGTCATAGTAGTAGGAGTGGTGGTAGTAGTGGTGGTGGCAATGGTTGTGGTAGCAGTAGCAGCAGTGTTTGCAGTCATAGTAGCAGTAGTAGTACTAGTAGCAGCAGCAGATTTTCCATAACACAGTAACTTGATAAACTTTAAAGCACGGAGGAATTTTGTGATTTTAGAAAGAAACATGGATAAATATTATTTTAGCAACACATTTTTTAAACTTTTAAAAAATAAAATTAGTTTAAACAACCACATCTCAAACTAAAAGATGAAAATAAGTATAAAGTTGTAGGAAGGTGTGGGTGACTGTCTTTAGATTTGCCCTTCTATAATGCAAATTATGTGATCAATTTAATTAACACTAAGCTGCATCCCAATTGACCTTGCCATTCAGTATCCATAAGAAAATTGATAAAAATAAATCATCTTTAAATAAACCTATTATAATATATTACAATAAATAAAATATTACATCCTAAAATTTATATTGTTTAATAAAATGAGCAAACATTTTATACTTCATGGCTAATTGTTCTAAAGTGCAAAATATAAAATGTGCTAACATGCACAATCACACAAATCTGAAGACAAATAAAGAAATGTATATATATTATTTTAATATACATATTTAATTAAGTGTCTAAGCACTTTCAAGAGTCAGAACCCTCATATTCATAGACATTTTGTAAATAGATAAGAAATTGACTAAGAGCAATGTAAATTTATACAAATGCGATAGTTACATATTTCATTTCCTGTATATTTTGTAGCAAGATTCTTTTTTATTTATGATGTCACTATCTCTAGCAGTAAAGTAAGCCTCTTTTATTTTCCTTTTGAGATTGTGTTGCTCTCTGCAGACTACCACTGGATCTGTAGGTTGGCAATCGTGACCACTGACGGGCAGTGCTGTGCAAAAACTGAACAATAAGAAGTGTCCACCAGAGCTTTATTATAAGAGTATGTGTGTTGGGATAGCCTAATGGAGAGAGAGGCCCTGGTCTCATCATAATATGATGATTTACAATATTTTTCAGGGCAGACAATATTATAGACCACCTGAGGTGTCAGTGAAGGTGATAGCCTGACTTTAGTGTTATTGATTAGTTTGTTGGAGTTGGGAGGTGTGTGGAAGCATATATCATATTTATTATTAAATATATGGTAAAAACTTTTATGCACATTAGGCAGGTAAGAGAGTAGAAGTCTTTGCTTGTCTGTATTAGGGGCCTGATTATTCATTTTAGAGCAAAATTGTTTTATTATCTTGTCAATTAAATTCTGATTAAAACTACAATATTTACCTTAAACATCTTGCTTCCTGCTCTCAGACTATTTTCTTATGTATTTTAAAATAAAGATATTTAAAATAACTTTTACATTTAATCCTAAGCACGAAGTTTTAATAATTAATAACTTTAGCATGCAAGCATGTACTCTCATATCACAATATTTTTCTTATTTATTGACTTTAAAAATTACACATTTCTTTAATCATCTAAATTTTTGGTTTATCTAACTGAATTATTCTTTAATACAGTTAAGATTAAACAGCACACATTATTAACAAGTAATTTGTATATTCAAAAACTAGTCTTAAAATTGAAACTCATCTTTAAAATTCAAGTGAAGGAAGATTGCAAGAGTGAGAAGAAGAACTGCCTTATATTAAATGGGACATTATAGGACTTTGTGAAGTTAGAAAAAAAGGTGAAGAAACAATTGATTTAAAAAGTGAACATATACTCTACTATAAAGGAAATACAAGTGGAGTAGGACTCATTATAAATAAAAAATGGAAAAGTAACATTGTGAAGATTGATGGTATATTGGATAGAGTGGCAAGATTAGTTTTGCAACTTAATAGCAGATACCAAATGCAGATAATTCAGGTTTATGCCCCAACAAGTTCCCATAGTAATGAAGTTATAGAAGATTTTTATATGGATGTACAAAAGGTTTTTGATCAGAGTAAACAACATTTTAAAATTGTTATGGGAGACTTTAATGCTAGAATTGGTAGACAAATGAAAGATGAAAATGCTGTAGGTAATTTTGGTTATCGTAATAGAAATGAGAGAGAACATAGACTTGTGGAGTTTGCAGAAAAAGAAAAACTTTATATTATGAATTTTTTTTTTAAGAAAAATGTTAAAAGGAAATGGACATGGAAGCATCCAAATGAAGATACAGCAGAATTGGGTTATATTTTGAATAACAGAAAATACATATTTCAAGATTGTAATGTTTTTAATAAATTTAACACAGGAAGTGATCATCAATTAGTAAGATGTAATATACATGTTAATGCAAAACTAGAGAGACAAAAATTATTAAGAAAAACAATATTTACAGTTGATATTCCTAATCTTCAGAAACTTTCTAATGAATTTAAATTAGAACATACCAATCGGTTTCAAGTATTAGTAGATTTTGAACATGATTCTGATTTGAATGACATTAATAGGAAAGTAACTGATACACTTTTAAAAACTGCAACAAAAATAGCTGGTAGAAAAAAGCAGCAATTGACCAATAACATTAAGATGATTTCAACTTTAATATTTTAAAATGAAACTTACTAGCAACTTTAAATCACTAAAAACTTTATAACTAAGTCTTTAAAAATTGTAAGTTTTTAAAGAGATCTAACTATTATAAAATTATATTGAAAGATTACTATTAAGTTATAAATATTATAATAATCATTTTAAAAATGGCTAATCAGTTTCATTAACTTTTTATTATTGTCGCATAATTAGGAATATTAAAGTATTTTTAATAATATGCTACCATATATATATATATATATTAAATTGGATATTTTTATGAATTTTTAATTAAATAAACACGATAAACAGAATTAATCTTTATCTTTTGATATTATCAGTAAACCAAATTATTAATTGATTAGTCTGAAACTAATCAAATTTTCTCCATGGCCCCCCTATACTTAATCCCAATTTTTTTGTATGGATTTAAACTTAGAAAGCCATTTTTTATAGATGTGAGGATGTTGAAGTCTAGACTTTTCCTTGACATTCTGCAAATAACAATTAATCTTCTCCAAAGAGGTGTATATGTTGGATTAGATATCTTTATAAATTTTTAATTTAGTAAACAAAAAAATAAAAAAATTATGTCCATAAAACTAAGATATTTTTTTTTATATTTTGATGTTGCCAAGATGATGTTGCCACGATACCAATTGCTAATTGTCTATCGTGAGACTAAACAATTTTTTTTTCATTATCTTATACAATAGCTCTTTTATATATTCTACTATATTAATAGTAAAACAGAACTAAATTCCATGAAGAGAATTAAAATATATAAATATGATTCTAATATCCAATTATAAAATCACACAAATATAAATATATATCCGAAGATAAATGACCAAAATATGTTTAAATAAAATAAAATAAAGAAAAATAAGATAAAGAAAATAAAATTCCTGATAAAGTATATAAAGATAGATAGATAGATAGATAGATAGATAGATAGATAGATAGATAGATAGATAGAGAGATAGAGAGATAGAGATAGATAGATAGATAGATAGATAGATAGATAGATAGATAGATAGATAGATAGATAGATAGATAGATAGATAGATAGATAGATAGATAGATAGATAGATAGATAGATAGATAGATAGATAGATAGATAGATAGATAGATAGATAGATAGATAGATAGATAGATAGATTATTACTTTTTGGGCTAAACCGTGAAATATTTTCCATTACATACCAATATTTCGATGGACTAGCATCCACCATTGTCAAGGTTAACGTTTCATTGTCAAGGTTATCTGATAAAAAACATCTTACTCAAGAATTAGATCTTACAAAAATATTCTACTTTCTAATAATTATAATAAAAACATCACATGTAAGGCTTTGCATAATATTAATATTAAAAAAACAAAAACAAGATAGAACATTTTTTCAGTTGGAGAGCTGACTTTAAAGACATGTAGAAGTCTAAAAGTTTCAGATCTTCTTGACAACATTTGCCATAATAAAATTTAAGATTTGCTTGATGATAAAAGTTACAAACCATCAAAAAGAGATCATACTTCATATTTGGAAAAAAAAAGGCATTATTAATAAATCGCCTATTGAAACAGAGAAAATAAATTCCTCATGTAAAATCATGTGTCTGTCCAAAATTTTATGGACTTCCAAAAATTCACAAACCAGATACCCCCTTCGTCCAATAGTAAGTGCAATAGGATCTCTGACTCATATTTTAGCTAGATATTTATCGGATTTCATTAAACCTACAATTCCATCTATTAAATCATATATTAAAAACTCTTTTCATTTTATTTCTATTTTAAAAAAATTAGTGCTAATGACATTCTGGTCAGTTTTGATGCTGTGTATTTGTTTACAAAAAAAACCAATTGATGAAGCTTTAAATGTAATTTCACAGCGTTGCAATTTGCCAAACCATATTATTGCTTTGATTAAACATTGTCTCTTGAACACATATTTTGTATATAATGGACAGCATTACAGACAAGTTTTTGGTATTCCTATGGGCTCACCTATCTCAGGAGTAATAGCTGATTTATTCATGGAAAATATAGAACCTCGTGCTTTAGAATCATCCTCATTAAAAACCCACATTTGGCTCAGATACATAGATGACATTTTTGTCATATGGCAACATGGAAAAAATAAATTAGATGATTTTTTCTTACATTTAAATAATATGAATCCTCCTATTAGATTTACAATGGAGACAGAGTCTGGTGGAAAACTTTCTTTTCATGATGTTTTAGTCACCAGAACACCAAATACATACCTAGACAGATATTTACATTTACATTCTCATCATCACCCAACTCAGATAGTTTCTGTAGCCAAAAGTCTTTTAAATAGAACATTTAACCTCAGATAAATCACATCTGAAAGATGAAATAAATCATATTAATAGTGTTTTATTAGCAAATAATTATAATTATGAATTTATTAAAAAAGCCTTATTTGAAGCTCAAAATGGACAAAATAGGAAACAAAAAGATGATAAATCAGCTATTAGGATTTGTGTTCCATATGTAAAAGGAACTACAGACAGTATTAGATGTATATTAACATGCTATAATATAAATGCAGCGTTTTCTACTCATCAAATAGATCAGCAATATAATAACCATGCCTAAAGAATCAATTCCTCTTGAATCTCATGGTGTTTATCAAATCTCATGTGAAAATTGTAAGGCTTCTTACATAGGTATAAGTAATTGTCACATCAGTGTTAGGAGAGATGAGCATGCTAATGCAGTTAAACAATACTCATCATCATCAGCACTCTCATTTCATACTATGGATTCAGGTCATAAAATTAATTTTTCTAGTATCAGGATCATATCCAAATGTGATAAGCTATACCAGTGCAAAATTAGAGAAGCCATTGAGATACTTAAAAGGCCAGATTGTATCAATAAGCGAGATGATACAAGCAAACTTCCTCCTATTTGGAAAGATTTTTTAAAAAAACATAGTTAATTTAACATTTTTGCTATTGGTGGAACTTTAATGTTTTTTTTTTAAATCAATGATTGTAGCACCCCTACAACCATCTTTCTACCTTTTATCACTCTGTGGATGACTTGTGTTACCAAGTCGAAATGTCAGTATATCAATTTTGTAAAATATTTTAACATGGATGAACCCGCACAATATGTCTTTTATATATGCAACCCATGAAAACCTTCATATCAACATTATTAATCTCTATGGGGAGAAAATTTTTAACAGCTTCGGGTATTTGAAAGAATGTGTTTTAAGAAATGTAAGTTACTTTGTAATTTATCTTTTCTGTTAGTGTGCAAAAATCACAACGTTATACCCACTTGCTGTAAAATGGTATTTCACAAGAACAATTATAATATTAGTAAAATTCTAAGGAAAACAAGCAATATTGTTTTAAACTCTTTTATTAAAGAAACTCGGAAAAATCTAAACAAAATTGATAAAGTATTGCTAGATTTATGTTTATTCCTTGCTAATAAAATACATCCTTTACTGTGGACTAGTTTTGATCGTATTGCAAATTTTAGATCGATTAAAGATTCAGAATTTGTAACAGCAAAGCAAAAGAAAAAATTACAAATGCCAATTAGAACCCAATTACCAGTCATTACATATCCAAATCAAAGAACCGTTTATAATTTATCTAAGAAAGCCCTCTCTACAGATGAAGTTTCAGTTTTGGAAAAAGGTTTTAATTTTGCTTTAACGTCTTCTCGGATACCTTTGGAGAAAATTGTTTGTAATGTTGAATCAGCTCTCGATGAAATAGATTCTTCATCAGCTGATTTGTCTAGAGCTGAGATTTGTAATATTTTTTAAAAAGCTAAGCTTCCTAAAAATAATATTCCAAAGAAAGAAAGACTAGCATTAAATAATATTAAATCGAATAAATCAATTGTTGTACTTCCAGCTGATAAAAGTAATGCCACTGTTGTTATGGATCAAACATTTGCCATAATGAAATTTGAGATTTGCTTGATGATAAAACTTATAATCCATCAAAAAGAGATCATACTACGTATTGGGGGGAGGGGGCATTATTAATAAATTGCCTATTGAAACAGAGATAAAAAATAAAATAATCCCTTATGAAAAATCATGTGTCTGTCAAAAATTTTATGGACTTCCATAAATTTACAAACCAGATACCCCCCTTTGTCCGATAGTAAGTGCAAAGGATCTCCGACTCATATTTTAGCTAGATATTTATCGGATTTCATTAAACCTACAATTCCATCTATTAAATCATATATTAAAAATACTTTTCATTTTATTTGTTTTAAAAAAATTAAAAATTAGTGCTAATGACATTCTGGTCAGGTTTGTTGTCGTGTCTTTGTTTAGAAACATTCCAATTGATGAAGCTTTAAATGTAATTTCACAGTGTTGCAATTTGCCAAACCATATTATTGCTTTGATTAAACATTGTCTCTTGAACACATATTTTTTATATAATGGACAGCATTACAGACAAGTTTTTGGTACTCCTATGGACTCACCTATCTCAGGAATAGTAGCTGATTTATTCATGGAAAATATAGAAACTCGTGCTTTAGAATCATCCTCTTTAAAACCCCTCATTTGGCTCAGATTTATAGATGACATTTTTGTCATATGGCAACATGGAAAAAATAAATTAGATGATTTTTTCTTACATTTAAATAATATGCATCCTCATATTAGATTTACAATGGAGACAGAGTCTGATGGACAACTCCCTTTTCTTGATGTTTTACTCACCAGAACACCAAATAGTTTATCTTTTTCAATTTATAGAAAGAATACACACATGGACAGATATTTACATTTACATTTTCATCATCATCCAACTCAGATCATTTCTGTAGCCAAAACTCTTTTAAATAGAGCATTTAACCTTTCAGATAAGTCACTTCTGAAAGATGAAATAAATCATATTAATAGTGTTTTATTAGCAAATAGTTATAATTATAAATTTATTTAAAAAGCCTTATTCCAAGCCCAAAATGGACAAAATAGGAACCAAAAAGATGATAAATCAGCTATTAGGATTTGTGTTCAATATGTAAAAGGAACTACAGACAGCGTTGGACATATATTAAAATGCAATAATATAAATACAGCATTTTCTACTCATCAAAAGATCAGCAATATAATAACCAAGCCTAAGGATTCAATCCCTCTTGAATCTCATGGTGTTTATCAAATCTCATGTGAAAATTGTAAGGCTTCTTACATAGGTATGAGTAATCATCACATCAGTGTTAGGAGAGATGAGCATGCTAATGCAGTTAAACAATACTCATCATCATCAGCACTCTCACTTCATATTATGGATTCAGGTCATAAAATTAATTTTTCTAATACTAAGATCATATCCAGATGTGATAATCTATACCAGTGCAAAATTATAGAAGCCATTGAGATATGTAAAAGGCCAGATTGTATCAATAAGCGAGATGATACAAGCAAACTTCCTACTATTTGGAAAGATTTTTTTAAAAAACATTTTTAAATTTAACATTTTTGCTATTGGTAGAACTTTAATGGTTTTTTTTTAAATCAGTGATTGTAGCGCCTCTACAACCATCTTTCTACCTTTTATCACTCTGTGGATGACTTGTGTTACCAAGTTGAAATGTCAGTATATCAATTTTTTAAAATATTTTAACATGGATAAACCTGCAAAATATGTCTTTTATAATTATTGTAATGGTATATGCCATTACATTAATTTAAAATTAGAATAAAAATGGTTTTAAGTTCATAAATAAAAAAAATAAAAGCTAAAATTAAAGAATTGTTCAATGTACATATATATATATATATATTCACACAGATGCAAAACTTTAAAAAATATTTTAAAAAAAAAAAAATATATATTTGAACGTACTTTTTTATAAAAAGTACAAGATCTAAAGACAAAATATTTTTGTAAATGGAAATGATGTGTTTATTAATTATCAAAAAGCAAGCTAGCCCTTGGGGATCTTATATAAAAAATTCAGATGAAATATAGATAAAAGAATAAAAATAAATTAGATGTCCAATAGAAGCAGCAATGAAGGCTCGGACCATAACGAAAAATTGGAACAGGACACCATTGTTCGGTAAATCCGGATGATTGGTATAAAAGAAAAAAATATTGAAATTAAAGACAGTTCCAGCTTGATTTTGTGAGAAGAGTGATTTATGCACATGTTGCTCTCTGTCACTTATTTCAAATGAAATGACTGTAATACCAGGATTGAACCAGCTAAGGCCACCTTCAGATAGACCAGTCTTCAAATAAAGACTTTGTGGGAATTGACACCAAGAACTGGGAACTCTTCTACCATAAGATATAAATGGAAAAATTTTACTACAAGTAATTAAGAACTTTAAAGATTTGACAAGCTAAACATAATTTTTTTTTAAATGAACTTTAATCTGAATTTTTAAATCAATTATTAATGCTTAATTTTTATACATTTGAGTTTGCTAAAAATCATTTCCATTTTTTTTATTATTAATATTTGTTGTATAAATTATTTAAATGCATTAAATTTAAGTTGGGTATAGATGCTTGCATAGATTGATTAACGTTTAATTATGTTTTTGTTTTCATATTTGATTAGAATATATAGACGTTCAGTAAATAATGATACCTTATGGTGAGTATCTAAAATGTATTTATTCAGATGTCTTTTCAGTTATTGGTGTCAATGTGACATCTTATGTTGAATGCCATTAAGTTTCTTGTAAATTTCCCTCTGCAATTCCAACAATGATTTTATATTTTGATCGTTTATGTTTATTTTGAAATGTTTTTGACCATATAATCTATGTAGCCGATCTATACTCAACATTATAAAATAAACTTTTATAAAATTCATCTGTACAAAATTATATAAATGTTAAAATTAAGTCGGGCATGAATGGCTATATAGATTTGTAAAGTTATATTAATTAAGTAAGGGAGGGTTAATCTTGGGTTATTTGTTTCGTAGTTGGATTGGGTCAGTGGATTGGATATATCAATGTAATTAGTAAATGTAGTATAAGGTCCACCACATGCAGGATCGCATTTTATGCCACACACACCCTTTTTGCCTATGGAATAAGATAGTAAGATGGAAAACGCAGTCCCTTCCTATGAAATTTTTTTTTATTGCTCTTCTCATCAGACAGATGTAGTATTACTGTCTGGATGATAGTCAATGTCTTCTTAACCATGCTGTTTAGATGCACATCCCTGACAGTATGGTATTTTGCACTGTCATATTCATTTAAAATTGAATACATTGATGTACCAGATGGATTGACATCAGTTTGACTGCAAACTTTTGGCCTAAGGTTAAATAAGGAATAGAATATTTTCTTTTCAAATGCAATCTATGTAGTTTATTTATACTCGACACTCTTAAAAAAATATTATTAAATTCATCTGTGAGGATGGTTTAAAATTTTAAAATAATAATTTAAATTAAAAGTTACTATTAAAATCTAAAATAATAAATGTTATTCCTCAAATTTTAAATATTATATATGTGCATTAATAAATGTTTGTGTATTAATTACTGGCAGTGGCTTTTATTTTTTTATATTTAAGATATAGATTAAATAAAGATACATATTATTATCTCTGCATCTCCACTGAGCTAGTGGCAAGGGCTGACAGTCTTAATAAATAAAAGTTGGATCTTTAACAGCATGTATCTTCCTACTCTATAAATTTTCTAGGTTCAAGTAGCCTAGTGGCACTCTGTAGTGCAGATACAGTAAGACTGCTAGCTTCAATCCTAACTCCCAGACCATTATAATATATATATATATTATAATGTTTTCCATTTTGCTAGGCCTCTACACGCTAATATAAACTGCGCGTGAGTTGATCAAGCTATGTCAAAAAAGAAGAAAGTTATATTTCTATTCTAAAAACATAGCTATATTTCCTGATCAACTCGGCCTATTAATTGTTGAGAATTGTGCTATTGACGAAATCAGCTTTTAATTTATTTAATCTGGGCACCAGAATTCCTAAGAATTTGCTGAAATCGCCATATAACATCTCACAAATAAAACAAAATACTTTTAAGCTAATCTGTATTACATCATACCGTAACGAGAATTATTTTTTTAAGATTATTATTCCTGGGCTTATTCAAACATATTGGCAAAGGTAAATTCGTTTTAAATCTTATTAAACTAATAATAAATTTAATACTAAAAAAATAATAACTTTATTATTAATAATGCACAATGAAAAAGATTGATAAAAATAAAATCTCTTTTATTCTAACAAATGGAAATATTTAACGTTAAATTGTTAATTAAACTGTAGAGAACAAACACTAATTCGGATATAAATCAATTAATAAAAAAAACAATTTCACAATTACAGTTCACTTCCAAATTTCTTCTAGAAAGTTTCTAAAATGAATGTCCCTTGCACAAGAAAATTAATGTCTCTATCGGGATTGTTTAAACATATTTTTAAAAATTGTTTGCAAACGTTTAATTTTGTCACAATCGGGAATAATGAATCATAGCTTACTGGTAAGTTTTGTGAATTTATGAAGATTGTAACTTACTATGCATAGTTTTTTGGGTTAGAATTGAGCTCGGCCTTTGATTATTAGTTGATCTTGTAGTCTGTTCTGAAAGCTAGTTGCAGAGGCTTTTCTAGTATCCATCTTCTTAATGATGTCAGCTAAAGCCCCAGTCTACTCCCGCAAGAAGGATTATTTCATCGTGAAGTGGCCTTGGATTTAATAATCCAAAACTAGCCAAAGGAAAAACAGAAAAACAAGACATTCTTCAAACTGATCTCTGCCTTTTATACTCTCTAGAGGCCCAGTTTTCCGACTTCTGTGCATATCTTTTGTTTGTCAAAATATCCATTGATAATCTTATATATTCTTTACAAAATTTATGTTACAAAGTCTCTATTTTTTTTTATCAAGTTTTTCGGCCATGTTTAATTAGCTAAAATATTTTTCTTTTAGCTTATCTTTTTACTTGCTTTTGGAATTCTTTTGTTCTCTCTAATTCTACTTTTATTTCCAGTTAAGTAAAAAAAATATGAAAGAAAAATTTAACTTTCATTGTACGTTATTTTTTTTAAAAAAAATTAGTCAAAAAAAAAATCTAAATTTACTTTTATTTTTTAGCTTTTACCAAATGCCAATATATTTGCAACGTATATAAATAAATGTTACAATATATATATATATAACGAGAAGGCCATTTTTTCTAACCCTAACTGAAGAAACTTTCTATACAATAATTATAAGAAGTAGTCTTTTATCCTAAACCTACTATAATTTATACAAAGTTGTCTCATTCTGAGATCGAATCCTAATTCATTAAACTGATAGAAATATATTCTCCCATATTGATGTGATAAAAAAGATATTAGAAATTACAGACCTATTAGCCTTTTATCAGTTTTATATAAAATTTTTACCAAGATAATTACAACTCGTCTACAGAGAACACTGGATTTCCACCAACCAAGAGAACAAGCTGCATTTAAAAGTGGTTTTAGTACAATAGATCATATCCAGATGTTGAGAGAAGTTATAGAAAGGTCAAATGAATATCAGTTATCATTATGTTTTGGATTTGTAGATTATGAAAAGGCATTTGATTCTATAAACATTTCTTCAGTGATTAAAGCATTGGATCATCAAGGTATAGATCCAGGATATTGTCATATTTTGAAGAATATTTATAAAAATGCAACAGCAACAATTAGATTGCATAATGATACTGGGAAAGTCAACATTGAGAAAGGTGTAAGACAAGGTGACTCCATATCTCCAAAACTTTTTACAGCAGTGCTGCAAGAAGTATTTTGTGGATTAAAATGGGAAACTAAAGGAGTGAAAGTAAATGGAGATTATTTAAGTCATTTAGATTTCACAGATGATGTAGTTGTTATTGCAAATAATGCTTCAGAGCTGCAGGATATGTTGCAGGAATTATCAGATGAAAGTAGGAAAGGAGGACTAAAGATAAATGTTAAAAAGACTAAAGTAATGTTTAATCGATTTGCTCAAAATATGAAAATAAAGATTGATTATGATGAATTAGAAGAAGTTAACAGTTACAAATACCTTGGTCAGATTATTAATACAGATGGAAACATAATGGAAGAAATTAATCATAGAATTAAACTTGGTTGGAGTGCTTTTTGGTAGAAATAACTTGATACTAAAAGGAAATATGCCTATGTGTTTGAAAAGGAAGGTTTTTAATAAATGTGTTTTACCAGTTCTTACTTATGGATCTGAGACTTGGACACTTAATAGAAAAGCAATACAGAGACTTCAGACCACTCAAAGAAGTATGGAGAGATGTATGTTGGGTGTAACAAGAAGAGATCGAAAATGCAATGTATGGGTAAAAGAACAAACGGGTGTTACTGACCTCATTGAAAAAATTAAAAGATTGAAGTGGAGTTGGGCTGGACATATTGCTAGAAGAGATGATAATAGATGGACAATTGAAATTTTAAACTGGATTCCAAGAGATTGTAAAAGACTCAGAAAGAGACCACATGTGAGATGGATGGATGAAATATGAAAGTGTGCAGGGGTGATGTGGAGAAGAGAAGCTGAAGATCGGAGAAGATGGATTAAACTTGGAGAGACCTTCATCCTGCAGTGGATTGATAATGGTTGATAATGATGATGATGATGATTGATGTGAACAGATGCAAACTATTAAGCATTGAAAAAATAACTGTGCATATATAAATCCATCTTCATAAAATCCAATTTTAAGTAATCAAATACAAATTTAACTATGAACAAATGAGACTAATGAAAATAATGACATTGTTTTTTTTCCATATGTCATAGAATCGGCCGGGACGCGAACCCACAACCGTCTGCAACCAACTACTTGCTTGCATAGCAGCTGCGATACCTCTCGGCTAACAACGCAAGACATAATTACATTGTTAATTAGTTATTTAAGACTTAGGCAATTTCTCTATTTGCATTGCGTTTACATGATATTATTTTTTTTACCTTTCCTCTTAGTAATAACATGTAAAATTCAAAAGCTTAGCATACATATGTAATATATAATAATTATTTTTTTTTTATTTTAAAAAAATAATTTTAAAAAGTAAGAAGAAAATATTACAAATTCTTTTTTTTTTTTTTCTGCATTTTAATTGCCAGTTTTTTTAAAAAATAATATCCGGATATCAAGTCTTATTTACCATCCAAATTATTTAAAATAAAGTACAAATCAATCTGTAAATATAAGATTCACCCAAAACAAAATAATTGTCATTTACTTTTCACTGACAAATATTAAAAGTTTATTTAAGGTGATAATAGTCTTGTAATTTTTAGATATTTAAATAAGTGCTAATTCTTCATTTCAGCCAGAGTTACTCAAAGTATTCATAGTGTTCCACATTAGATCTAGCTAATTGTTAATAGTGTTTTGCATGTTTATTCATAAGGCATTGTCAATCCTGGGATTAGAATAGAGTAGTATTCCCTCCTAATTAAGAAAAAAAACCAGTTTTTATATCCAAAACTCAGTTTCTTTTTTAAACCTCATTTTTATTTTTTGTTTTAAATCAAATTTGTATATTATTTTGCTTAGAAGAAAAAAAATCTTATTTTGTTGTATTGAAATGAAGAATGGATTGTTCATTTCAAATTCCTGACTTAAAAACAAACAAAAAAAAAAGCATTGTCTATTGGGCATTTTATTAGATGGTTAGCCTAATAGCATAAGATTTTTCAGTTGTAGTTTGATAATAAAATTTATCTCGAGGCTTTTTTGTGTCAACTGTGGAAAAGAAGCATTGGGGTAGGGGTTGTGTTTTATTTCTTTCCAGTTGTAAGTAAAGTTTGACAATCAACAAAATTCTTGTACATAACTCTGTAAAATATAATATACACATATAAGACAGATTTAATGTGTGCTAGATGCTGTTGAATTTCTTTATCTGGGAGATAAATCATCATAAGAGGCAAGTCTTTATATAGTTTTTGCGCTAACAGTGATCCCATATCATTGTGGAGGTAAGGTAAAATTTGCTCAATTTTTAAATGTATTTGTTTATCCAGCTACAAGATTATGGTTGGCACTTGATATAATACATCACATTCTTTTGATGCATCTATCTTTTGTTCTTATATGCCTTCAAGCTTATTCTTATGTCTTTAGATATTTAGTTTTAACTGTTCCTGTTTGCTTTCAATTACATTCAGTAATTGTAGTTCATTATCATCTACTTGTGTTAGTTCAACAGGTTCATCTTCTGCTATTTCTTTTTTTATTTAAATCCATTTGTACATTTTTATCAATAATTTTGTTTCAGATTTATTTCAAAGTTCATTATATATATATAATTTTCTGATATATATATATATATATATATATATATATATATATATATTGTGCCCTTTTTGTATGGGTCACCATCTAATTTTTGTGCTAATCTATTAAAAATTTTAAATTTAAGATATATTTGAATATGTGATGTTAATTTTGCTTATGGTAATATTTCAAAGGGTTTAATTAAAGCAATCTATGAATATTTGATATGTGAAATTGTGCTGATATAGAGAGAGACATTTTAAATGATGATGATTATAATATATAGTTGGGAAAAATGGCCATAATCAATACTGCATTAATATATTTAATAAATAGGTGTTTAAAGCTAAAGGTGTTTAAAAGACAAGTAAAATTAAATGCATATATTTATTGTTGATAAAATAATATTATAAAAGAATATAAATATTTTAATTATTGTAATACTTAAATAGAAGACTAATATTTGATTTTAATAATATTGAATAATTATTTTAAAATCTGTTATAATATCTTATTTATTTAAAAAAAATAGTTATTTTAAAAAATGCAATTGTTAGTTTATTTTTAGACGATGACAAGCGTTTCTTGTGTTGTAAAGAACAGATGTTAGTTAGATATACACACACATGCTTAGAAGTTATTTAGTAAAGTTACAAAACTATTTTAAAAAATCATGTTATAAAATTTGTAAATAATACGTGAGTTATCACGAGATAAAAATAAAGATAAATCAATGTAGAATATTAAATCTGATTTTAAAAGTATTGCTTTAAAAATATAACGTATAAAAAATACTTAGTTTATTTTGAATAATTTTATAAAAGTTAAAATTAAAATCAAGTAAGAGTATATTTTAAAAATGTTTAATAGATTTAAATAAATGATAAAGATTATTTTAGAAATTTAATAATGTAATAAATATTTAATATTAAATAAGCCATTATTTATTTTTAATTTTGTGTTGTTGGTAAAATATGTAAATAAGCCAGCAAGTTGATTGTTTAATCTACCAATCAAATGGGAAGTTTCTTCCGGTATAAAAGCTCAATTCAATTGTTAGGAGAGGACTTTGTGATTGAATTTTCAAGTTAATTGTGTTATTAAAAATAGCTACGTAAATTTTTATAGACGCTTTTAAAATCATTTTTCAAAATTATAAGAGTGTCTTGTAAATAAGTTATAAAAGTTTTAAATGATAGACATGCAGTGTTAACTTAATTTTTTCCCTATCGGTCGTCTCTATTGAGCTCAGTTTACAAGCAAATAGTCATGGGAACATCATATATAGTGAAAATATATCGGAAACTTTATACTAGAAATATGACAAACGCTGGATTAGTTTGGAAAATTACAAGATGGAGAATAGTAGTATTTTGGACAGTATATAATTTTAAAAGCTAATTACTGTTGCCTATTAGAAAATAGATATTTTAAAGAATAAATACTTTTGTATAAAGAAAGTATTTTTGCAAGCTATAAATTTAAATGTATATCTTGAGTAAAGATATTAGAAATAAAAGTAGTTTTATAAATACTTGCCTTGTTAAGTCTTTATGTTTAAAAGACTGAATGTTGATGATTTTAAAGGCAAATCAATTGAAATATAATTAGCTAAAAATCTTAATATAATAAAATTATTATATTGAAATAATTTAAACGCTGGTCGTTTTAGATGAAGAAACTTATTCTTACCTGGATATTTTGTTAAGGAATGCGCAAGTAATACATGGACGTCCAAGTCAATTTAAAAATAATTAAATATAAATTTTTATAAACTATAGACTAAATTAAAATAATAACTTTTGAATAATATTTTTAAAAGAACTAAACCAGGATCCTATAAACTATTTTAATTTTATTTTATTTTCTTGTGGGAACTTATTTTTAAAAAAGAACATTTTCGTTTTTCATAAACTTTTAAAAAAACACGTGATGGACCGGAAACAGGAAATGGTGTTCTAGTAAATGTGTACCTAGGATTTTAAGAACTATTATGGTTAAAAGAAGACATCGCTGGAGTTACGTAATATGAATTCTGTTATATTTATTTAATATAAAATTTAAATATTATTAATCTATTTAAAATAAGATAGGTACATTTCTTAAAATAATAACTAAAAATAATATAATAATTAATTGCATAAGTTTATTTTAATTAATATAACACGGGATATATTAAAGAATGATCGTGAGTGTAAATGTGAATTATTTTTATGAAGCTGTAATTCCGAAGAATATTGGAAGATGGACTGTACATTAAATCATTATTGATGGTAAAAATTGTATAATAATAATAATTTTTATGTATTTAATATGTTTTCTTTAGATCAACCAAATGAT
Organism: Epiperipatus broadwayi; assembly: GCA_028023455.1. Lineage (NCBI taxonomy): Eukaryota > Metazoa > Onychophora > Udeonychophora > Euonychophora > Peripatidae > Epiperipatus > Epiperipatus broadwayi. The sequence continues at coordinate 382,447 of JAQFVV010012712.1, forward strand.
ATGTTATTGTTGAATGGATGTATGAATATTTTAAAAATACACACACATTATATTGGTAGTGACAGTTTTATTTAAATATGCATAATTTGAATTTATGATATAAATACGATGCAACATTACATAAGAAGCTTAGAAATAATTATATGATTCTTTCGTAAATAAATTTTGATATTTTGTTTTATGTTACAGTATTAGAATTATATTTGTTATTCATAAGTAATTATTTTTATTGCAAGTTAGGAAGAGGTTTAAAAGTCTATATTTTATTTTTGTTTTATTGGAAAGATTAAATTAAGTTTTATGTAGAAGTTTATATTTGGATTGAAGATTTACCGAATATAGATGATGAAGTATAGATATATTGGATAATTAGTATTTATTTAAAGTTAAAGGTTGTTTTCCGGAAGTTTTGAAATAAGTTAAAGGATGCTTTGTAGATAGAAAATTTATTAGGAAGGAGTAGAATAACACATAAAGTAGAGTAATAATTTCACATAGAAAAGAATCATAGAATTTATCTAATATAATGCTTTATGAATTTGAAATTGATGAATAATTTAATTATTATTGTTTTAACAGTACATATATGTAATGCATATTTGATAAAACATGTAGCATGAATTGCATTAAATGAAATATAAAATTATAATCAGTTATTTGTTATTACATTATAAAGATACATTAGTTTTATATTATGCTATTAGAGTAATGCTGATATTAAAGTGAACACATACTAGTACATGATGAAATGAATAACAGTAATACTTAAGTGATGTAGCAATTTAATTAGCAAAGTTTAATTGTTTACATATGCTACATAAATATTGTTTACATAAATTTTTCTATGTAATAATTGAGGTTTACTGATGCTTGTTTAAAGTCTAAGTTTTGGAAACATACTTCAGTGTTATTAGTACAGCATTTTAAAGAATGTATAATTACTTATTGGGAGTATGAGCTAATAACAGTGTAAACATCTTGTATTATTATTTTCTTATTTTTATTTTCTTTTGTTTTCCTAATTTGAACTGTAAATATTGTAAATAAATTCTTAATCAAAGTTAATGTAAATAAATTTGTTTAATTTGTTTTAAAAGTGTGTCGAGTTCATTATTTTGCACCACAGCATTTGACAGCAGATAATTTGAAGAAACATAATATTTGCACAATGTGAATTTATTAATATTATTTTAGAAATAAATACAATATTTTCCTGATTATCATTTATGAGAATTGATTGACATTATTACATTATATTACAATGGTCATAGAGTAATTATAATGCATAATATAAGAGTACAATATTATTTATTGCCACAGATTATTAAGTTGTAAGATTTTGATCTATTCTAAAATTAAGATACTATATGAAAATAAAAGATAGACATGTTATTATTATTTAATGATTGATGATATAATAGGAATAGATAAGGTTAAGTTATACCCTAAGAGTATTATTATTATTATTATTATTATTATTATTATTATTATTAAAATAAGTTAGGTGTATTTAGGTTTGATATAAAATCCCATATCATACTTATTTACATGAGTTATCATTACTTTAAGATAATTAGAAGAACCTGAGATTATTTAATTATATTTTTAAAAATTAAAAGTTAAGATTTATTTATTTTATTATTATTAAAGATAGTTTATTTTATTTAAAAGCCATAAGAATGCTATAGAGGTAGTAGTAAGTTAATAAGGAGGTGATAGTATTCTTATGCCATTGAGACAATATGTTTGGAAGATATTGACTCAATGTAAATCTACTTATTACTTTGTAACTTTACTTCACAGTCTCATGATTTTAATAAATACTTATTTAATTAGTACATACTATAGAATTATATTGATTTTGATAATTAATAATAAATTTAAGTAGAATATGATAATATAAAAGTATATTAAAGATAAACATGCAAATTTTAACTGAGCATTATAATTTAATTAAGCTAGTCGTATTTCAAATTATATTATACATCGAGAAGTAAGGGTACAATATATATATATAACAAGTGATAGCAGGTTACGTGATTAACTTGTATTTGTTTTTTCATAAATGTACCTTTAGAGTTTTCTTGCAATGATATATATTGCAGAGACTTTGATTATATGGTGATTCTGAACTGAGATCAGACCCATATAAATATCTAGCTTGCTAGGCTGGGTTTGAAGACTTTACCGGTCTGAAAAATTCACGCTTGCAATCTGATAGAAACGTTTTGCATAAACACTTGAGAGTCAGTGTTTTAGATCTAGTTTCTATACTCTATCTCCCACTGAGGATAGCAAACCAGCTTGAAATCAGCTGATCTGGGAGTGAGCAAATGAAAGAGGTAGTTAATTTCTGACTCTTTTTTTCGTTTATGTAAAACAAATCTTACACTTGTTCGGCGGTTTTGGTATAGCGCCATCTTTTGGACATAAATAACAAGTGATAGCAGGTTACGTGATTAACTTGTATTTGTTTTTTCATAAATGTACTCTTTAGAGTTTTCTTGCAATGATATATATTGCAGAGACTTTGATTATATGGTGATTCTGAACTGAGATCAGACCCATATAAATATCTAGCTTGCTAGGCTGGGTTTGAAGACTTTACCGGTCTGAAAAATTCACGCTTGCAATCTGATAGAAACGTTTTGCATAAACACTTGAGAGTCAGTGTTTTAGATCTAGTTTCTATACTCTATCTCCCACTGAGGATAGCAAACCAGCTTGAAATCAGCTGATCTGGGAGTGAGCAAATGAAAGAGGTAGTTAATTTCTGACTCTTTTTTCGTTTATGTAAAACAAATCTTACACTTGTTCGGCGGTTTTGGTATAGCGCCATCTTTTGGATATATATATATAATTTTCTGACTTACAAATAATTGAACTTGTTCATTATCCATGATTTGATCTATTGTTTCTTCTTGAATTTGTACTTGCTCATTTTTGTTCATCATTTATTTGTTTGAATCATCTAGGTTTTGCTCTGGTTGAAAAGGTTTTAAAAAGTATCATTCATTTTTGCCTCTTCAGTTCCATCTATTTTTGTTTACCTTCAAATCTCAATTCCAACTGTTTTAGATTATCTTCAAACTTTGAATCAAGTTCTGTCCATTCTTGATTATCTTCCATAATTTGGTTCATTTGTTTTTCATTATTCTCCACTTGTTTTTGATTGTGCTCTATTTGTATTTGATTGTGTTCCATTAATATCAATTCCATTTGTCTAAGTAATGTGTTAATCATTTGTATCATGTCTAATTGTGATGATGTTACAGTATTTTCATGTTTTTTTATATTAATGTATTTATATTTGATTTGATTTCATGATTCACTATTTGCTTAGACATTGTCCATATCCAAAGTTTCTAAGCTATCATCTTCACAGTTCATTTCAAAAATATTTGCTTCCATTATTTCATCCTACTCTCCATCCTTTTTAATTACAATCTTTATTTTAATAATCATAAAAAATTGTAAAGGCATTGAACTTACTATATACAATACAATTATAACTAGATACACCACCAACTAGATCATATCCTGGTAAATTCTTAAACACCACATATTCTTGTATGTCTTTTTGATGACACAACTTGCTTTTTTCTTGTTATATTGTTTTACAACATAATTACAATATAAAAATATATTGTCTGGTTAATAATATTCATGTAACTTAGACAAATTGGAATTTATAACAAAAGCATATGTGCCCATGATTCATATTAGGGACCAAAAATTTAAGTCAGACTAGTTATATTTCAATTTTTTATATTTTCTCTACTTATTTACATAAATTATCTACCACTAACTTTAAGCATCAGTAAATAAATTAGTCCATGTATATTTGAAAATTTTTTTATTGAATATAATAATGTAACCATTACATAGTCCCATATGTAATGCTAGACTAAATCACAAGAGCATAAAATACTCCCAATGTAAGATGGCAGAACAATCAATCTTACATATAGAAAGTAACAACTCATTTAATAATAATTTATTTACAAGAATACTTAATAATTGGTATACAATTTGTTTTTTTAATGAAATTAACAAATTACATAATTTATTTACAAAATATAATCATTAATTGATCTATTTCTTAACAAAGTCCTTTAATTTTTATACATCATAATATCAAATTTTTTATAGATAATGTCACAATCACTCTACTTTTAATCATGTCTTCAATAATCCTATGCATGTAACAATTCACAAATATAATATTTCTTTGACTCATATATCTCCTAGTACTTTCATATATATTGTACTGGTCAAAATCATGTGTTAATTCAACAAGACCTAGAATACAAGCAAACATATATCCATCTAATATGTGCAAGATACATAAGTCAGGAACAATACCAAATATCAATCTATTTACTTGTGCTCCAGGGTCTATGACTACAACTTTTTATTATATTATTTATTTTTAATTAACTTTCTTTTTCATTAATTTCTAAATATATATCTAAATTTATCACAATTAAATAAAATTAATTTAAATTATATAAATTATTTTAAATTTATTAAATTAAAATAATATAATAGAAATTTAATGAAAATTGAAATTTAGGATTGGGTTGACTTCAACAACAATAATTATAAGGAAAAAAGAAAAAAGGAAGGAGTTCCAACCCATACAAATTAAAAATTATAAAAAGTAATTTTAATTAATATTTGGAATAAAGAAAAATCGAATTTTACAACAAATTCTACTTATTATTTATTTAAATCCAAATAACCATCATCAAACAAACTTCTCTCTTATTTACAATATATCATGATTTAAATTTGTGATCTAATAATTTTAAATTTAATTAATTAATTAGATAATTTATAATTTTAATACAAATATGTGCCTTTCCATTATCAAAAACCAAGTACCGCCCAAAAATAAACCATAAAATTAATACATCCAAACAGCAAAAATATTTTTATATTGAATAAAAAAGTTAGAAAGTATGGTAAATAGAATAGGCAATAATTAATCCCCAACACTCCACCCTTACAACCACAAAAATTGTAAAATGTAGAAGATAATTCTTTTCTCCCTCTCCATCCAAAAAAAAAGAGAAGAATGAAAGGATGTGTGTCCATTACCCAAAGTGAGTAAGGAGTAAGTTGGTAATGAAAGAAAAGAAAACAATATCTATCTTACAAAGCAAATTAATATTTTATATAATAATTTAATTAATTATTGAATTGGGGAGGGAGGGAGGTGGGGTCGAGGGGGAGAGAGTCTTTAAGGTTGAAAAAAGAGAAAATAAAAAAAGGGCAAGGGGGGGAGGTTGTTTGGGCAACAAAAAAAAAACAAAAAAGTTATTTTACAACCCTCAAAGAGGCTTTGCTAGTAGACGTCAATGAATGAGAGGACATGTTGGCTCATCGACCTAAACATGTCTCTGCATAACAATAAGAGTTGATGTTCGGGGATGATTTATCCACATGTGCCCATGCACATGTTAATGGCAATACTTGGAAAATGGGAAATCACTAGTAGGAAATATATATACTTTTAAGAGAGACTAAAATTATTGCATTAGTCATAATTAAAATTTCGCAGGTCCTGAGAGTTAAGTAGCAAAGCACTAACAATAATAATGACAAATAAATAATTGTAACCATAAAGTACATAATACCATACACACACACACACACATATATATATATTACAAATGTGAATTCAATCCTGATTTAAATAGTTAGCTCTCTAGCATAATGGAACAGCCACAAAATCCAGGGTAATAACTGAATTTTAAAAAAGTATAATATAAAAGAAACAGTGAAAATTCAAACCAAATTTAAAGGAGTAGATTGTTTTCCCACACATTCAAACTTTAAAATCTCTCAAGGCTTCGACTTTATAAGCAAATGAGGTTTATATAACAAAATATTAAAATAAACCCTATATTAAAAAAAAAAAAAAAATTCATTTCTGGTGAGATTGTACAAAATATTGCATGCAAATTAATACGTAGATGCTAAAGATCAAACACAAATGAGATTTACAATATAAATACTGATAAAATTTAATTTTAAAATCTCTATAATAGATTTTCCTAAAGAGCGAAGTTTGGTTTAGGAAAATGTGGTGGATTTTGCTTAAATAATTTAATAAATTACATTTTCTTTTAAGAAATGATTACGGATAAATATTAATTAATGAATAATAGGGAACTTAAATTTTTAAGATTATTCCTATCATTTAAATCATTTACAAAATGAAAAACATACAAAACTAAAGGAGCTTCATCTATTAAATGTTTAATGGAAAATCTACATCTCCTGCAATAATCTTGACAGGAGAAAATAATAAAGACTAGGGTTGTAATATGCTCTTTGAATTTTGTACTTAACTTGACAGATAACCATCCAAGTTAAAAGTGGCTAAAGATTTTTCTTTCATCACTAGTTGATAAAGAACGTTAGGTTTTTGAACATTGATTAATAAACCATAAGTCTTTATATGTTGCATTCAAAATTTTAAGAACATTCTGTAAATTGTATTTTAGACTGGCAAAAGTGGCACAATCAGCAGCATACTTTAATCAGTAGCAAATGTTTCATACAGTAGTGCCATCCAGTGCAAGCTTTAGTAATCAGGTTTGCATATGGGTCTACTAATCTAAAAACCCCACACTAATTTCTAGATTGTGCCTTTTGTCAATGAGATGGTATGGATCTGAGAGCATTTATTTATATGCCACATTCAGATCCAAGCCACAATCTAGAAATTAGGCTGGGATATTTAATGAATAGACACTAGATTGGGATTTTATGCACAAACCTTCTTGCATTCTTTGATTAGTAAGACTTGCACTGGGTGTCATTACTGCAGCTCAGTAAGCATAGCAAATGGTAAACATCATTTGTTAATGGTTTTATACTGTAAACCAAGAATTTAGGAAGAAATAATTCTTATTTTCACTTTTAATGGACTTATATTAAAAATTTCTCCATCAAATCTGTCTTGTATCTTGATTCCTGTTTGATTAAGCCACCTATTAATATTTTGCAAGACAATTTTCATAAAAATTGAAAACAATATTGTTGCAAGTACACAGCCTTGTTTAATATTAGCTTTTTTTGATATGCCTCATACTTTATATAAGTAATGTTAACAATTGTTTTCATTCCACCAATATGTAAACTTTATAATATAAATACATTTTAGTGAACAGCCAACTAATTTCAAGCAATGCTATATATTTGTCCTATTATCAGAGTCAATCAATTAAAGCAATATATAATTGCACACTTTTATTCCCAACATTTTTGTTACATTTTCCTGGCAACAAAACCATGCTTATATTGATTCTCGATTCTCTAAGTCCACATTGAGTCTTTGATAATCATTTATCTATAAAGCAACCTATTCAATAAGATTTTTGAATGTACATAGAAAAAACTTCAACCAAATCAATAAAACAATATATAAATCACTTTTTGTTCCCAACATTTTTCTTGCATTTTTCTGGCAACAAAAGCTATGTTTATAGTTATTCTTGATTCAACAAAATCAAAATCGGTCTTTTGGCAGCATTCACCTACAATTGGAATCAATGTATTCAACAAGACTTTTGTTGTAGTAAATAGAAATGATATTCTATAACAGTTACTGCAATCATGTTTATTCCCATTATTTTAGAAAATTGAAATGACAGAACCATCTTTAATATCAAGCCTCACAACTTTGTGGATCTATTATTTCTTTAAAATTCCAATATTTTTGAAACTAACTTACTGCCACTAGATTTTAAAACCTTTTTGGATATTTCATCAAGAACTATAGCTGTTCCAATTTTAAGATTACAAATAACTGTTTTACTTCACTAATCTAGATTTTTAGATAAAATATAAATTGCACAAATGGAATATATCACTAAAAAATATTTAAATTTTTGTATCATTATTCAAAAGATGATCAAAATATTTATTTCACCAGATCAAAATATTTCTTTTACCATACAAGAGATTACCATTTCTGTATGTAATAGGATTGTGATACTATTAGTAAAATCCACATGTTGCTTTCAATGCAATAAAAAAAATCTACAATAAACATATCAGCATATGCAGTACTTTCTTTACAACTGTGATACAGCAATCATTTCTAAATCCTTCAGATCTTCATTTTTATTACAAAGTTTCTTCCATTTAATTTAATATTCTGTCAAGAAGAAAATGCCACATTTTCTTTTAATTATATCACTAATATTATGATCTTGTCAGAAAACATCATGTTTTTTTAGTGAACCCAAGAATAGATTTACTTGTATCCATAACTCATTTCATTAGAGTATTCATGTTTCAAAATTATGACAGTATGACTATCCAAATTTATCAACTTCAGTGTTTATGAACATTAATATGTCTTGTAAATATTAATCGAAATAATATCTATTTTTAGTGCAACTAACATTTTAACCTTGGAGGATACTAATCTATGATTCACCCCAATAATATGTGTCAGTAGGTGCTAAGACAAAAGTTTTTTTACTAATTTGAATAAACCATGTATGGGTAACTGTTTTCAAGCAATGGCCTTATGAGATGTTAATCATCATATTTCAAAGTTGTAAAATATTACTATTTTTAGATATTTTCTTTTTTATGTGGTATAACATGTACAAACTCAGAAACTGTTAACTTTAATCACAGGGTATAAAATATTTGTTATATATTATCATATTATACAAAAACTGACTAATCATTTTGCAGTATGATGTAATAACCTTTGAATATTTTACACACTGTGATTGGAGCTTATATTTTACAAGTTTGTTTACAATATTTTCATTCTGTGCTAACCTATATAAAATAAAATTATATATATTTTAGTAAACTGTGTTTACAATATTTACATAAAACTACAGAAAATAATAATCATATAAAAAACACCAAATGCAGATCAAAAATTTTATATATATATATATATATATATATATATATAAATTATTAATCAATGTCTGTATTAGTGTATATATATATATATATATATATATATATATATATTCTAACCTACACTATGTGTAGCTCCACTACACATCATGCCAACCACATTGGGGGCCATAATCTGACCTGTCTCTCATGCATCCTCACTTCCAGATAATATATGATATGAAATAAAATGGGTTCTATCTCAGTTAATAATTAATAACTAAAATATTCAGCATTAAAATTAAAATATTCCACTAGCTCAAATTTAAAATTCGAATAAGGTTTAATTTATAAAAATATATTAAATAAATATTTAATATTTTCATGAAACTTGAAGTGAAAATACAGGTGACAAGATAGATTACATTGAGCCAATATCCCACAGGATACTACTTCAATGGCATAAGAACACTATCCCCCCTTATTACTATTTCAAATAACAAACTCATAGTATTCTTACGACTTTAATAACTTCTACTCACTAAGATTAAACTAATAATTAAGTCTTAATCTTGTACTTGTAATAATATAGCTCAATAAAATAATCTCAGGTTCATAAAGTTTATTCTAAGTTAATTTAAAAATACGGTAGTAAAATATGAGAAGGGATTTTATGCCATAATCTACTACACTGAAACTAATAATAATAAATAAAAGTAATAATATTCTTCATTGTTTAACTAATTCTGTATATTTTTTCTTTTTACTATAATTTTATTACCATAATAAAATAATTTTATATAATCTTTACCTTCATGTAATGATATAATAAATACGTGGTAGCATTTTAATAATCTGACAAACAAAATATGTGTGGCAACTGATAGCATATAATTTAATACAATATTGTGATAACTGATTTATGACCAATAAAATAATGTAAGATTATGATTATTTAATTATAATGAATGCCAATAAAATATTTAAAATTTGTAAAATAATTCTCTATTTATCTTTTGTGCAAAATTATATATTTTTTTCGATTATTATGCATATATCGTGATTTCATGCAGCGATGTGGAGAAATAAATAACTCGGACACAAAATTTTTGAAATAACAAAATTTAACAAAGTTTATTACTAACAACAAATAAATAAACAATTTATTTACACTATTTACAGTGGATATCCTTAACTTTATTAAACTATCTTATCTTAAAAATTCATACTTAGAAAAACATTCTATAGAAAACAAAATTTTATAATGAGTATGGACTTCTCAAAATATTAAAAAAAATTTCATCTTGCAAAGTCAAAGATGTTACACAAAATATTATCCAAAAATTCAGTACTAGATTTTAGTATTTATTACACAATGTTTACTAATCATAATATATTCTTCTTTAAGCCCTACTTTAGTATGATATAAGTGTAATCATCAATATATGTATGTTAATTAATAAACAAAAATATACTATGCATATTGTTTACATAATTTACTTTGTACTATTGTATTTTAAAAATATGCAATACTTATTTTTCTCTTAAAAAAATAATAATAATAAAGCATTTAAAATTATTATCACTTTAAAGAAAATATCTTTGTTTAGATACCTTTATTTAAAAAAAATTATATTTCATTTCTGAAATAAAAGTCAAAATATATTCTATGATTCTTTTCTTTCCTTAGGATACTTTGGATCTTCAATTTTAAGTTATAATATTCTGCTCCTTATAAGCAAATAAACTAATCTTATCCAAAAATGATAGCATAACCTAAGTTCTAAATTATTTATCATTTCTTTTAAAATATCTTACTAAACGATGCAGTTACATGAAATAAAGATAGCGAAAACAGATGCATAGGATTAAGGAAGAAAGCTAGAGTATTACTCTTAACATATCTCAAAATCATGGTACAGTGCGAAGAGGTATGACATTTACCTGCCTAATATTTTCTAGTACAGGGACGATGTTAAAGCTATTTCTTCAGCTTTATTAGAACATCAAATATTTAAAGAAATATGAACACTGTCCAAATAAAATGTGTATCAGTCATAGGGCTTTGTTAACTATGCTGATATTCATATAAAGACTAAATATTATTTCCATTCCTTATAACATCCTATTTCTTAAAACATCATCTTGGTTTCCTGTTCACTAAGTACTTCCAAGCCACTATCTCAACATTATTTCTCAAGATTTTCCACATCTTACATCGATAAATAACTATCTGCATTTACAAAACAATAAATAAAATTCATTAATAGTTAAACAATCTTACTATCCCATAATAAAAGTTGCTTACTTCATTGCTCTGTATGTTTAATCATATACAATCTACTTAGACAATATTTGAATATCCCATAACATGAAAATTTTAAAAGAATCACATAATTATTTGTTATGTTGGATTATATCACTAATAAAAAAAATAATAATCGTTGTATGCATATTTTCAAATCAATCCTATCTCATAATGTTTTTTAAAATGTTGTATAAAAATGCGTTTACATTTATAATAAAAAAAAAAACTTTTACACTTCATCCTTACAATTCATAGATGATCTAAAGAAAACAAAACAAATATACATTATAAATTATCAATAGCTATTATTATTACCAATAACCTTTATCTAGTCATCGTGTTCAGTAGGCTTCCTTTGTCCACTTGAGCATTGCAGATATAAAAAAAATTCACACCCATACACTTTATATTAAAATATTTTTAGCTAAATTATTAGATTGTTATATTATAAAATTTTAATATTAATAAATTAATGTTTTTATGTTTTTCCTAATCTTATATAAAAATTTAGATTTAAACTAGGTTAACAAAATAAAAGGAATCAAAACTATATTTACATATTTTCTTGACAATAGTTCCTGATAAGTCCAAAATGTTTATTATTTTCTCTAGAGTTTTTAAAAATGTTCTTCTCCAAGTGCGTTAAAGTTTAAAATAAAAATAATTATTAATCCATTTAATAAAATTTATAGAAAATAATCCTTGGTTTTAGTATTTAAGATGATAATTATTAAATCATAATATTAATTAATCCTGTGAAGCTTTTTAATCTTCTCTACCAATATTCTCTGTGTATCCGATGCATCAATCCATCTAATTTAACTTTTAAAATATTCGATAAACTTTTAAGTACTATTTGTATTTCCATGGATCCATCTTTTATTCATCAATGTGTTCACTTTTTTTTCTATGTTTCCTTCTTGATACATTTAAACTTTCATTTGGTATTTTTTATAAATCTCTTTTAATAATAAAAAACTTTAAGTACTTTTAAACAAATCTTTTCTAAATACATTTTTAAATAATTCTAAGAATGGATATTTTAATATCAAAAATGCTTCTGTTACATATTTTCCTGGGTTCTTTCTTAAATTCTTGAAAATATCTTTTAAAAATGTTACCTTTAGAAAGGATATAACATATTTTACTCCTTTGAATATCATATTATATAAAATAATTCATGCAATATATAATTATCTTATTACCATTTAAAAATAAATCTTGGATAAGCTTATATATAATACATTTCAATACATTTTTTTTAGACTCCGTATAATGTCCGAGCTGTGGTTTTTTTTATGTACCAAAACAGTTCTTCGGTGAAATATTAATAAAGCTGTATCAATAAATATTCCAAACATTTTTATAGTATTACAATTACTATCCATTTTATTCCACAGTATATCCATTTTTATTGCGAAGTTGAGGTTAAATTTTTAGATAAAATACGACTGGTAAGTACTATAAAAATTAGAAAATCATTTCCACAAAGTTTCTAAATTATTATATTTTAAAACTCTCTTTTGCAAAAAATACTTTTAAAATTATCAATTAATTTTTTGCAGATAAAGTTATAAGAAAGTACTAAAAAAAATTGACTAAAATAAAAATTTTAAAAATAAATACTATCTCTTTGATAGTTATAATTTACCTTTCTCCGGTTTCAATACATTATTAATCTCCCCCTATACCCCCGTGCAATTCATATTTATAGTCTGTAAGAATACCCATTCCTATTGGTTAATTCTTACTTTAGCTTGAGAACAAATTTACATATTTCCAATTTCAAGTAGAATTGAATTTCAAAATTAGAAATTATGACGTAATAAAATTTTAAAAATATTATTTAAAATATTATTTAAAAAATTACTTTTGAATCAATTATTATTTTATTAAAATTATTTAAACATTTAAAATAACTTTTAAAATAACCTTAATAACCTATTCCATTTACCTATTTTTATTTAAACAAAATATTCAATTTTTATTATATCTGTATTCGTCTTTATTACATTACTTAAAACATTACATACGATAGTTAACTTAATATTTATTACTATTTACTTTTATGATAGGCAATAATTCTATCCAATTCTATAATATAACTTTTAAAATATTTTAAACTTTGTTATTAATTCAAACAAGCATGTGTGTGAACGTATATAGTATACAAGTCACATGATTAATAACTTTGACAGACGATTTTCAATCTATTTCTCTGCCCAGATTAATAAAATTGATACACTTATTATATTATATAAAATAATTATAAAAATTTGGAAGAACAATTTAGAAAATATAGAATTAGATATAATTTTCACCATCACAAAGTTTATTTTAAAAATATACTATATTAATTTTGACTATTTAAATATGATTACAAATTTAAATATAGTATTTATTAACTTATCAGTTTTAAACTATTAAAATCGAATTTTTAAATATACTTTTAATATTTATAGCTGTGTTATTTAATATGGCCAGCCTTTACAACCATATGAAACAATATTTTAAACTTTACTTAACTACTTTTTAAATAATTCGCTATAATTTTATATACCACGTATTTTCTTTAGCTTTAAATTGTACTTTAAAAATATAATTGACAAACTATAATTAATGTATTAAAAGAACATATTCTAAAATTTAAATTTTTTAGTAATTGACTGTTATGAACTATTACTTACTATAGAAAAGGGCACAATATATATATATATATATATATATATATATATATATATATATATAGGTATACATATATATATATATATATATATATATTGTAACCTAGTGTTATTGATACTTGGTTTATTTAGCATTGTTTCCACAGGAAAACAATGCTATCCTTTTTTAGAAAATAAAAAGATAAAATAATAATAATATTAAGTGATTAATAAAGTATACTATTTACTCACTTTAACGTGTTTTAAGCAAATAACTAAAAAAATTTAGTAATTTGATGTCATTTTGAAGAAGAGCATGAATAATTTAATTAAAATATTAACAATAAGAGCAATTTAATATAGTATAGAAGCACATACTATAAACAGTAATTGATTTTGGATGGGTAGAGGGGGAGAGTAGATGAGTATCTTATCATACAGCACAATAACTTCTGGTGATTTTTAAATTAATTTAGATAATAATGTATACAGAATTATACATCACTAATAAACATTATTGATTAAATATATTTCTTATTTTTCATTATTTGTCAAATTACTCTGTAATCCATTTAAGTCATACGGAAATATATAACTGTAATAAGTTTTTTTTTTTTTCCTTTTTTGTATAATTAAATGATTATTTTTCTGTAAGAGGTCGCTAAAAGAAGACCGCCAAATTTTGAAGAAAGTTTAGTCTGACTTTAGTTTTACAAGGAGGAAGCAGTACTGAAATTCGGTAACAAATTTTTTATTATTTTTTATTGCAGAAATAAATATAAGTCAAGTAAATTTTTAATAATATCATGTGTTGCTAATCCTATTTGATAAGATATTCTGTTTTCTGTGGCCATCTACCTATTTAAAGCTTTTTATACGCAAAATATACTATCGTATGCTAAAGTTCAAAATGACCGTATTGACTACAGCAATCACGGAAAATGTCATTATATTTAAAATAAGTAATATGAGTAATTTCCAGGAAATAATCAATGATTTGTTAACTTTACCTTATTTAATAATCTTTTCATGGTATAAAAGAAAAATTATAATTAAAAGACATATTATAAAAGCCAAGGAAAGTTAACTAGAAAATTTCGCGCTCTTTCTAAAAGAAATTGTCTGCTTTTGAAAATAATGTAAGTTCCCCACGTTAAAATAAGTTTTAGTCACTGAAAATTATCTAAAAATAATATTAATGATCAATGATATTTACTTATGCACCTGTATATTTTTTAAAAAGAAAATATAAATTTTCTCAAGGCAAATATCGGAAAATTTGTATGTGTGCATTTTACGAAGAATTCATTATTAAAGAAAAATTATAATTCCTAGAGTAGGAATAAAAACTACAAACATTAGTGACTTAATTATAACTATAATATAATATGTTATATTATACATCAAATGGAGTCGTTAAAACTTTATATCCACGTAAGTCAGCTGCAGTCCTTATAATAATAGTATTTTGGAAAATTCGTGCATTAGTTTTATTCCTAAGCCAGCTAGCTAAAAATGATACGTATCGCCAATAGTAAAAAGAAAAGAATTGTATATGTGATCGTCAATCGTCAAATATTCGTCATGTTAAAATATGTATTGTTTTCTTGGATCCCAAAAATTATATCAGTTAATTCAAGGAAGAGTTAACATCCAATGCTGCTATGTTTTCTTTGCCTAATTTATTAATTGCACCAGAATGGAGGCAACTTTTATATAAATGAAATAATAAAATGTGTTTCTTATTTTAAATTTTGCTTCGTGAACTACGAACGGATCAAGTTCTTCATCTAGATAAATTGCCCAACGGAAAAACAATTTTCTAGTGAGATAATAATCACTTGTTAAGTAATGATTTTTTTTTACTAATTTGTAAAATTATGTGTATTTTTTTTTATATCAACAGGTGAAAGGCTGTATAGTCAAGTAATATTTAAATGACCTTGTAATCATAAAGGTATGTTTTCATGTAATTATTCTAGGTTAAATTTATATTTGACATGAAAAAATTTTTTTATAAAATGTGTTTACTTATGATATGCATTATGGGTATAAATTTATATGTTAGATGCGTAAAAGAAGAAAAATTCAGATACTTAATAGGTAAAATATCTAGTTAAAATTATCAGAAGTAATTAAAGAGAAGTGCTATACAGGATATTACTTATTTAAAGTTTGAAACAAATTTATACTATGTTAATTGAGGAACTTATTCCCAATTATTCTTTATTAACGCATTCACTTAATTAAGTTCAAGATACTAGACTACCAATTACTTGTTGAATGTTTCTTTGGCAAAAGTGAAAATTATTATGGTTAATTCTGTGATATCCATTGGTTTCAGACGTTGATCTAAATATACCCTGGAACATAAATTTAGTGTAATTAGTGTATTTGCTTGTCTTGCCCCGATATAGCATTGGTATATGCTTAAGATTCGCATAAGTAATAATTGTAATGTCTTTATTTTGTGGGATGGAAAATGATCTCCCCAAAAGCTTTATTTTCCATGAGGGGAATAGATAAATCTAGTATTCGGGTATGTTTATAACCCAAGTGATCGCTTCTCAGAGTTAGGACGATCAGTAATTTATATCGTATTTAGTGTATTTCATTCATTAAAATCCCAGGAGAGGATTATAATTGGTGTGTGTTCCTATTATGCCCAAGTAAGAGGCAAGGACCCACCAAACTATTTTAATGTAGTAGTTAATTCTACAGACCTTCAGTGTTATTCCATATTCCTCATGAGAAAATAGAGATAATTCCACCACGGAAGGTGTTGAATATTGTGTTTTGTTTAGAAAGTTATGGCAAGATAACGGGTATATTGGAGGTTAATTCCTCATGATCCATTTAGTATAAATAGCGTGCTAGTATATATGATCAATGTCTGGATTGTGCGGCGGAATAGTGCTGGTAATCCACACGTAAGTCAATGGAGAGAGTAAGTTTAAAATTGCGTGATTTAGAAATTTTTATTTGCCAATGGAGGGTTCAAATACTAGGTTTAATTCGGGTTAATGATTAAGTAGCACTCACAATATAACTTATACGGAGGAATACAGTGTGTATAACAACTTCAGTTGTTATTAAGGTAAATATTAAAAATAATAAGTGTAACTTCTGATAAATAACCCATAAATTATAATAAGTTATCTAAATAAAAACTATCATTTAGTTAAAGATATGATAATAAAAATCGTTTGTACGCATTGCCTAGAATCAGATTATTTTTATTTTAAAACAAATAGTTAGTTAATAAAGTTAAGCAGCCGTTCATATAAGATACACTAAATGGATGAATTGATGTATCGATAATAATATTTATTTTGTTATATTCAATTTGCATAAATGTAAAAAGAAGATGAAGAAGTAGTTCGAATCCAGGTCTAAAAGTATAGACGAATTAATGTTAGTTATATTTTGTTTTATCCATATGGGATCGAATAAATTGTATATGTTTGTTTATTATGTTAATCATAAAGGATAGTTTTGTTAAACTGTAATAATAAATCATAATCTTGTTAAAATTTAATAATAAATTATAGTCTTATTACAAGTTGTTTTGAGTCAATTTTCTTGTGTGCTAAATAAAAGTGTATTTGCATAATACTTGCAATACTTTTCTTGAGTCCAAAATCATTTATGAAATCTTAATATTCAATACACCAGATAGACAATTGTAAGCAGATCAGAATATTTCATTATATTTTAATTTAATAAGAATTATTTGTGGAATTGAAACTTCAGACCAGAACATTTTATTTTATGTGTGTGTAAAATCACTTTATTCCCAAACTAGTAGGTTTTGTTTGCACATTGTTCCATACACATTTAAGTGAAGTGTCTAAGTAATAAATCTTAGTTAAATTATTGTGTTGTCATGGATGAGGGAAGGACACAAAAGCACCCTTGTCTTTTCATCATTCCGACTGAGATTCTGGATAAAATGGCTGTATTATTCAAAATTATGCGTTGTTATTGAATATGGTTATCATCTCGTTAAATATTATAATAGTTGATATGTGGATGAAGACACCTGGAATTTAAATAAGGTAAATGTTTCCTATAGCCGACCAGAATGTCAGTCATATGCGACAACACAATACTGCCGAGCATTTTTCTTTAAAAATAACAGAGAACCCTGAGATTAGTGTCATTATTATAAGTGCTCTTACATTAAGAATTGATCAATTATGATCAACATTACCAGCGTGGCATGGCTTAAGAGATTGAAACTGCTAATTGTATAATAATAAAATATTGAGATCATATTGGCAAATTAATGAATGTTTTATTTTAGTCAGTAATATTAACAATGATATGAAATCATCATCATCATTGTCAAACCGTGCAAGTACTTACAGCTCAGAGAATGTGTTTTGGATAGAGAAAGAATGTTAGTTATTCTAAATTTTCCTTTTAAATTTATTTATTAATGATAATTTTTTTTTATTCTATCTCTGTCTGAACTGCATATCGCTGTAGCTGAATTATTATAACTAACCAAACGTCGAGCTATATTAGAACTAACCAAGATAGGGTTTGCTACCCGTCCTAGACGGAAGCGTCCGAATTCTCTTTAATAGAATTTGGGTTTCCGAAGTGATTTAATAAATTCGCAGGGAACCATTTGTTTGATAGGTTAGAAATGGTCGCCCAACTACAGGGTCCTTCGATGGCTATAGCTGGCCATGAAGAATTTGGTAAAATTTTCTTGAAATGAATATAAATATTATTTGCACGTGAATGAATTAATTGTTCATTGATTGAAAATGTTTGCCAATGATAAATTGTTTCTTTAGCCATAAAATATTATATGAATGTCTATTTTATGACATAATCTTTTGCCACTGAATAAATCAATTTGTTAGTTTATAATGTTATGGTCTGTAAGTAATTCCATAAAATATTTTAATGATTTTATCATTTATGATGATCTGCTTGTCTGGTGGTGTGATTAGCACTGATACCATATTACATAATGGTTTGGTGAGATTTTTATGGACCAAGTAGCATATGAGAAAAGAATATTCGGTAGTTAATGTTGGGACTCTCGAGATAGTAAATATAAGAACATAGTTTTTGGTGTAGATTGTTTTTTGATAGGAGAGGCATGGAGGCAGGATGTCTTGTCAATAATCACTTATCAATATTATTAATAGTTCATTACTAATTTCAGTACTGTCAAATAACAGAAAGAGTTAAATTTTAAGTATGAGTGAAAACCAAGATAGTCAGGATATTTCAGAGGATTTGGGAGAATCCCAAGAGCTCCAATCCCCAGATACACAAACTCCACATTTTCATGTAGAAGTAAGAGAGGAACAAGAATCTTTGGATAAAGTTAGTCCGAAAAAAGCTAAAGTAAATAAAGATCTACCTGGGGGTGAGCAAGTCCAAATATTTACAATATTACAAAATTTGTCTACACAGCTAAATCAAGTACAAAAATCAAATAATGAATTAAAAATTCAAATAAAAAATTCAAATAATGAATTAGAGAGTAAAATAGAAAGTCAAGTACAACAATTAAATAGTAAAATAGAAAGTCAAATAAAAAATTCAAATAGTGAATTAGAAAGTAAAATAGAAAGTCAAATTAAAAATTCAAACAGTGAATTAGAAAGTAAATTAGAAAGTCAAGTACAAAAATCAAATGATGAATTAAAAAGTCAAATACAAAATTCAAATAGTGAATTAAAGAATCAAATTCAAAATTTGGACAGTAAAATAGACAATCACGTACAGGAGATCAAAGACCTAAAGGAAGAGTTAAAGAACCATATAGAAGAGTCAAAATTGGCCTCCGAAAAACTAGAAATAAAAATTAAGAAATAAATAAAAATAAAGTCGGAAAGGGCCGAAAATATGATCGAAGCTATTCAGCAGGACTTCATAAGCCAATATGTAGAATTAAACAGTGAAGTTAAGGATAAAATAGAATGTATTAAGGGAGAATTAGATAGTACTAGGAGTGAGTTTAGAAACTTAAAAGAAGAAGTCCAAAATATAACTCTTGAACCTGACAATATAGCAAAAGGATGTCAGAGCCAGATTACTAGCAGAATAGCTAAGTTAGAAACTCAAGAGGTAACCCAATGTGAAATTAATAAAAATATAGAAAGTGAGCTAATTCAAGTTCTAGGAAAAGTAGAACATTTTAATAAGATATTAAAGAATAATTCACAAATATTACAAAATGATCTCAAAGAGGAAATAGGGGAATATATGAATCAGTGTGAGAATACAGTATATCAAAGACTAGAAGATAAACTTGAGTTAGAGAAAGAAGAAACTATTAACCAGTTAAAGCAACAAATTCAACATTTAAATGTAGGCCTTAAGGACAGTTCTACAAGAATAGACTGTGAATGGCAAAATTATAAATTAGGATTAGAAAGTCATATGAAAGCTATGGACCTTAATATGGATAAAGTTGTTCATAGTAAAAATGTATCTGAAACTCAGGTTAAGGAAATCAATAATGATCATAATAAACCCGTAATCTCTGAGTTACATACAATGATTAGTCCACTTGAATCAATGTACAATCCTTTGAATGAGGCCAGACATAAAGTCATGTTAGAGCCCGAAAGTAATAGCTCCATGGCTTTGAAATTCCTCAAAATAAAATTCTTTAAAGGAGAATACCTGGAGAATCCACATGAATATCTCCAAAATTTAGACGAATTGTTCACCTTATGTCATTTGTCTGAGGTAGAGAAGATTGCCATTGCCACAAACCATTTGTGTGCTGCATCTAAAGATTGGTGGCAATCGTTATTTATAAAACCGGAAACATATGGGGATTTTAAATATCTTATGCTAGCCAGTTTTTGGGGGGAAGACTGCCAAGACAACCTCAGGTATCAGATATCCCAGGAAAGGTACCAGGTAAATAAGGGCAGTTACACTCAGTTTTTCAGGAGTCAGGCCATCAAACTGAAAACATTGACAGCCTATCCTTTATCTGAGGCCCAAATTGTGTGAATAATTCGCCATAATTTACCAAGGCATATTGAGCAGGTCTTGATTGCTGCGGACAGGCATACAATAGAAGAAGTAGTCGAAATTCTAGATTCGCTAGAAACCAGTGATAGGAATATGGATCATAGGAGTAGGATAAATAGGGACACCCATCCTATGGTAAACAATATTAATTTTACAGATAGGTCCTATGTGGGAAAAAGGAAGTTAAATAAAGAAAAGGGATATTATAGGACGAATCCCTATAGTAGACCAAATAGCCACCTTAGTAGGCCGACAGTGAAGAGAAAGATTCTAAATGAGAATCAACCTTCTACTAGTGGTATCCCAACGATGCCAAAGAAAAATAACAAAGGTAGTAAAAATAGCGGGGCATTAAATTAAAAAGGACCCCTATGAAATTGTGAAACAAGTGGGTGAGAATGCCTTTTTGGTCTCAACCCCTGATGGAACAAGAGGTACCTATAATGCCTGAAGCTTACTACCATATCCTAAACAAAATTAAATCTGTAAGATTGAATTTATTAACTTCTAAGAGAAATATGATATAGACCTAGCAATACAATAAGAAATATTAATAATGTATGTGTCATTTTATTTTTTATTTTTTTCATAACGGTGGGAGAATTGTAACCTAGTGTTATTGACACTTGGTTTATTTAGCATTGTTTCCACAGGAAAACAATGCTATACTTTTTTAGAAAATAAAAAGATAAAATAATAATAATATTAAGTGATTAATAAAGTATACTATTTACTCACTTTAACGTGTTTTAAGCAAATAACTAAAAAAATTTAGTAATTTGATGTCATTTTGAAGAAGAGCATGAATAATTTAATTAAAATATTAACAATAAGAGCAATTTAATATAGTATAGAAGCATATACTATAAACAGTAATTGATTTTGGATGGGTAGAGGGGGAGAGTAGATGAGTATCTTATCATACAGCACAATAACTTCTGGTGATTTTTAAATTAATTTAGATAATAATGTATACAGAATTATACATCACTAATAAACATTATTGATTAAATATATTTCTTATTTTTTCATTATTTGTCAAATTACT